>JARLTB010000064.1:6490000-6612500 GCA_030141615.1 Unio pictorum | reverse complement strand
TGTACGAGTAAAAACTTTAGAGTAAACTTGGTTGCCTTACCTTGGATAAATATATGAAGTTCTTTATCGGTCCTGGGAGCAATCCGAGGGTCACGTTCCAAAACATCAAGAAAAGTACAGGTACGGCAGTATCCATTTACATTTCAAAGTAACAGTTATATAATTCGAAAATTGTGTTCTTCAAATGTTATGATTTTCTCTGGTTTAGTATAATATTTCATACAAATTTCAGTCTGAATATATTATTTATGGCGTATATTATTTATGATGTAAACAAGATTACTGGAAATACCTTCTACAGGCACAGGTGTTGCTTTCCTGCATTTTACATGAAAGAAGAATTATTTCATGGAATAGTAGATTCAGACCACACAGACAGTCCACACACCCTCACCCCACTACTTACACACACACGCACACACACACACACACACACACACACACACACACACACACACTTACTGGACCTACATGTAGCAGTTGTACTTTGTTCTGACATATAAATGAAACGAACATGGTGCATAACCGAATCTTAAGTAAAGTACGATACTGTTTGGCTTTTGATCAGTTTTCATTGGGAAGTAAAATAAAGTCACAGCTACCATTAACCACGCCCTGAGACATGAAATAATTACAAGCCTATTAATTTCTAGGAATCCGGCCCGTCCCTGCTCACAAATACCAAAACTGGATCTGAGCCCTTGGAGTAGATTAGCGAAACGGAATTTGGACACAGGTAAAGATGAACGCGAAAACAAGTTGGTGCACCTGCTTCTGGACATTCTGAAAGATGGAGAGGCTTTTGATGAAATGAAGTAAAAGGATGACGACAATGATTGCATTTTACTAATAGACCTTCTGCATCTTTATGAACAATGCAAAATAAAACTACGATGGGACTGACTTTGAGTAAGGAATCAAATGTTATTTCTGAGCACTGATTGGTGAATCTCTGAATGCTATATCTTTAATGCTATCTATATATTTGAGCATATGTCCATCATATTTTTCCTTGTGACTGGATTTCTTGATGAGATGCATTTAATATATCTATCATAAAAGCGTATTTCTTTTTGATCGTTTCAAGTACATTTGTATCTTAATACGGTGTATAACCAATTTTTATTGCTATATCATTACTTTCTGTAACTACCTATTTTTTGTTTTTGTTTTCTTCTTTGTCCTACTTACAGATTGTATGTTATTTCAAACAATGTCAATTAACTCAATTTCAAATCTGCTTTACATACTTTGTGCTTTAGTAGTGAAATTTTCTTTCGAGAATAAAATTAATTACTTCACTCGAGTTTCGTTTCATTTTTTATCATTACTCTTGTAACACTTTTCTAACGTCGTAATCCGTATGGGCTACTTTCATCTAAAATTACGTTTATAATAAAATAAAGGAGTTCAGGTTTATTTAATTACACAGAATTAACACGTGGGAACTGAGGTGCATGATACAAAGTATAGTCTTTGGGCACTTTTCGGCACACACAGATACGTGAAGTCAGTATTGCCCAATATCGATGGAAATACAGCCTACTCATTGCCTCTCTAACGCAAACAGTTTTTCTCATTTCTGTAGCCAATACAATTAAGGAATAGGTCGTTCTATGACAAATCCTAATACATCTTTTCAGCATTTCATGGAAACAAAACGCTGTAGGAAGCACAAGCGAATTTATACCGTGAGTAAAGGATGATCCCCAAACAGAGCAGTAGCTGATCATGAAAGTATCAATAGATTAAAAAAGGAAAATTAAGACAAGAACGCTTGCACGCCTTACTTTGCCAAGTAGGTAGAGGCAAAATTCTATCCGTCGTAGAATAAATTGCAGATAACTTTACTGCTTCATCCCCAATTAGCACAATACATGCATGTAGGATGCATTTAAATCTAAATCACAAGTGTACACTTTAAATCATACCGATACGGTAATTTATAATGGTTTTATTCCTGGAAGAAAAAGTCAATCTTATGCTAAAGAGGAACAAAAGGAATAAACAAACTTTAATATAATTTAAAACTGTAATAAAGAGTACACATAACCATGCAAACAAATGTTGATTCTCTTTACATCCTGACCATAGTACATTGTTTAGAAAGTCATCAAAGTAAACGAAATCCATGTTGAAACAAAATTTACATCACTGAACGCATGTTCGGATATTTAACTCTAGAAGAACCCTTTATGATTTTCCTGATTATCTTCTTTGAGTGTCTCTTGTACTAATTAAAGGGAGTATCTCTTGTGAGTGTCCAGTAATAGCCTGCAAACATTGATCGGCTCCATTTGCCCCGATGGCGTCTCTTCATTGTGGCAATGTTTTGGCGAAATCGCTCTCAATGTTCGTCGCTCACTGCACCGCATTTCAGTGAGAAACATCTAGATGAGAGTGCAAAACATATATAGTAGTAACACGTTGCAAGCAAGGCTTTCTATGCCTTGAATAAGTTTTCCATCAACTCCCTGTAGCTGTCTACCTTGTTGTTTCCGAGAAAATATGTTAACACTAACTAGAAGGCTTGCCTTGCCATCTCATACTTGCCACGTAGTGCACGGTTACATGCATCATCTGGATGAAGTTTGCGACTATGAGGACCAACAAAGACACCTTCTTTTATATTAGCTTCACTTAATCATGAAAATGCTTCCACTGAGGTACTCAAAAGCTTCTTGTGTTTGTCCATGGCCGTGACAACAACGTTCTTCACAAGGCCAATCTTGATGTGCAAGGATGATAACAAAATTTTTCTTGATTAAAAATATGGTGGAAGATGAACATCTTTCCTTCCAATCCCCAATAAATGTCGGTGCAGCCAATCTCTCTTGATGTAGTGGGAATCTCTCGCACGACTATCCAGTTCACAAAGAATACAACAGTACTTTGATTATCTAATCTGTAGAATAATGATGTAATGGCTGCCAACACACTATCACTATAGTAGCCGGGTTCAAGATAGTACATACATACAAATGATGAAGAATGGGACAAGATCATCCTGAAGGTCACAAAACACGGAAACTCTGACATCAGCTGCAAGAAGAGTCCACTGCTGTCGTCTGGATTCCAACAGCTATGCATTACTATTGAATAGTTCCAAAAATATTGACTAGGTTATTCAGTTCATCATGTGTTATGAGGTTTGGTCCAGAGGAGGATTGGGTTAAATATGGGTCATGTTACATGAATGGTTCAGGACTAGAAGTTTCATTATCTTTGTCTTCCTCGTCTGACTACAGTCAGAATAATAATACAACATTCTAATTCATCAGGAACCACCAGTCTTTCTCCTTGGGGTACTGGGTGTATAGCAGAAGAAATATTTGGATCAAGCACAGTTTACTGTTTCTTCATCTGGAGGCACAATGCAAAAGTAACAATTGATCTGTTGGCTGTCTCCCAATTACTGGCACTGCAATAGGCATCAATTGTATATTCTTGTTTAACTATTGGCAACGATTTGTTGCACAAGAGTTGCATCATGTGTGTGGGGCCCACCTCTCGCCTTGAAATCTAAATTTGCAGCCAGATTAAAGGTGATAAGCTTTCTTAACCATAGCATGATTATTACAAATGCTCTATCAAAACAGGTGTTAATATGATTTAAAGGTAAGGTGCCTATTGGGATTGTTTTTCAATGCAAAGTCATGAAAGTGGTCAGGTTGAAATATAACTTGGGAAATTATTGCCTTTATCAAGCATGTAAATTTAATTACATGTATTTGTTATGAACGAGCTCGTGTTTGAACATTATGTTTCCCTCTGTGTCGTTTGTTCTTGAAAAACATATGTTGAAAAGTGTATTCATGCTCGTGCAAGTCTCCATTCTTCCTCTCTACTGTAGAGCACACCTGTGCATATATCCATTTAAGAACCTTTCAGCCATGTCTCCATTTCATTATTTCTGTATTACATAGTAACCTCTTTACATCTCTCTTATGCATTTTCGTCGCCCTATGCATATATATTCCGAAAAAAGCCCAATCTTTGTTGCTAAAATGGACACCAACGACTTTGTTTCATTCACACACTCACTCATGAAATATTTGTGCTAAAACTATCGCTCCTGCAGAACATTCACGGGAGGTGCGATTGGATCCACTTTCCTAAAAGCTTTCTATGCACGGCCCCTTTAAAGAGCCAATTGCTTCATAGGTTCCACGTGTTGTGATCCACTCAAGTGACCAGATGTTTCTATGGGTTTTAATTCTAAAACAGTTCTCGCGGCTTCTCTATATTACCTCAGTGTATGCAATTTAAGGTACTTGTCACAAATGTGGGACAAATGTGCAGAAAAAACAATATTTTTATCTACATTTCTACCTAAAACAGCGACCTTCATAGGGGATTAAAACGAAAATGCGAAAAGACAAGCAAAGTGTGACAAGGATAGAACAATAATTACATTTTAAAACAGGAAATAGAACAAAAGCAGTATTCATTATACCTTTAAAAGCGATATTTGTTTTCTTGAGGCAGTAAATGGAAGATCCCCATCCCAAGGACACACCGATATAGTGGTACTTGTTGATTCCGTAACATTTTGTATTTCAAGACTGACGACCAACCAATTGGCTCTTCGAGCTTATAATGGAAATTAGGGATTTGGGACAAATCATTTCTTATAGATCACTGGCAATGCCAGTGAAAATACAGAGCCATCTTCAGTGGGTTTGTCACGCAGATGCAGGTCAAATTAATAACGAACGAACAATGGGGGCAATTATCCAGATTGTTCTATTTATATGATCGATTAAGAATAACACAATGTGTCAATCTTGGGATAAGACTCGGGATATAGTCAACGATATTTTATTTATTCCAGGATATATGAACTCTTCCTAGTACATAAGCACTGGTGCACAGCATACACTCTGGGTGGAGGGGTATAATGCAACTAGGGTTGAAACGTTAATGTTCAATGTTGCGACGATATTTGGATAGATCACTTATGATGCTCAAATATACATATCATTTATTTCTCCATTATTCCATTATGCTGATCAGGTAATTTCTAATCATCAAACCGCTTGTTGCATTTTTTAATAAGGAAAGACGAATGTAATTTGATATTAAGCATATGTATGTGTTGCTGTCGGTGTGTTTATGGGTGTTTGGCTTGTTCTGTTATGGAATACAAGGTCAATATTTACTTTAAATATAAATTATATTAAGAGCGACTTGGTCTAGCAACCAGGTATATTATTGTCAATGCAGCTTTGATTTACGCAGTAGGCATTATAATCACGAATTATACTAATTGACCTATATTTACTTTCCATAACTATGTCTCAATAGGCATCAAAGGTTAAAGGATCGTTTTTTCTTCTCGTGTAAATATGCTTTAAGAAACGTTGCACTTCACTTATCACACATTGTTATTTTAATATATGACTTCGTCCATATGTTGAATTATTTAATATACAAGCACTTTGTGTATGTATGTATGTATGTATGTATGTATGTATGTATGTATGTATGTATGTATGTATGTATGTATGTGTGTGTGTGTGTGTGTGTGTGTGTGTGTGTGTGTGTGTTTCCTCTTCAACAGATATTACAGCAGATTAATCAAATCCAAAATAATAAAAAAATCGTAAAATGCAAGAACAAAAAATGACAAAAATATAATAGTGATACTTTGTCAGCTACCGTATTGACAAAACGAAATATCTCAATACCTGATATGTTTCAAATCGGTAATCAGAGCTAACTTGTATTTGGCATGGCACTGATCTTTTAACAATTACCTAATGATGATAATATTTCGAAATTGGTAGTACGTCTATATTGTCATATACTTAACATTACCTTTGGAAAAACACGTCAGTGTAGCTACATCTATAGTTATTTCTGCATGACACATGTGCATATATATATATATATATATATATATATATATATATATATATATATATATATATATATATATATATATATATACCTATATGATTGTATACATACCCATACATACACATATATACATATACATACACACATACACATACGCATGCATGAATACACACACACACACACACACACACACACACACACACACACACAACATCATCATTATCATTATCATCATCATCATCATCATCATCGACTCGCAAAAAATCAATAAGTTAAAATAATGAAATCAGGAGGTAGCGGTTATCTGTCATCATTCGTTCCCTCTTAAGGGGATCCCAATGACACAAACGTCATCCTCAAGAAAAAAAGCCACTCCCCGTCTCAAAGATAAAAAAGTGCAGCCGTGTCAAGATCAGATCACAGCTCAAGAAAAAGAAAAGTCCCTAGAAAATAGAAAAGACCCCAGAAAAGTCCACAGTGAACAGCGTCATCTCAAGACGGTTTAAATTCTGCGACAATGGTGTCAGAAGTGGGATCTTTGGATTCAGTGAATCGTCATGATCATGTTTGTGAAAGTCTACACTTATTGTTTATATTTCGAGTGTGAACTTCTTGATAAAATAATTTTCAAGTGATGTTTATTTTATTTAGTTTGCTGCTAGGTCTTTGGGTTCAATATTAACACATTTAAAGTATTGTTTTGGTTGCTTTCATCGGGAAGATAAGGTTAGTCTATTTTGTAAAATTATGTCTGTTATATTACTATAAGTCATGTCACCCCTTAATGACTTGGTCGCCTTAGGCAAAGAGCTTGGGAATGAGGGAGAAAATTTAAGGAAATTTATTCAGGAAGAACAAACCCGGGAGAGGGACCAAAGGTTAAAAGAGAGGTTAATCGAAAGGGAAAAATGGGAGGTAGAACGGGAAACCAAAGAGGAACTAATTGAATTAGAAAAACAGGCCGAAAAGGAAGATATAGAATTAGAAAAACAGGCCGAAAACGAAAGGATAGAACTAGAAAAACAGGCCGAAAGGGAAAGGATTGAATGCGAAAGGTAAGCAGAGAGGGAGTAGATAGAAAGGGAAAAATAGGCAAGGTTATAAACTTTAGAGATAGAAGAAAAATTAAAGCAGCGAGATCATGAATGTAAGGTAGAGTTAGCAGCAGCTGGAAAAGGAGAACACGATTCTGCCATTAGCAAATTAAAGGGTCCTAAATTACCCCCCTTTGACGATGAAAAAGATAACATGGTTAGTTATCTTCATCAGTTTGAGCGATATGCCGAGAACTGGGCACTGTATCTCAGTGCATTATTAAAAGGTAAAGCACGACTTCCTAGAGACGATGTGTTTAATTACGACGTCTTGGAGGAAGCACTTCTAAAAAGATACGAGCTCTCTAATTCATATGGAGTTTATCACTCTGGAGGGTAAGATGTATTGGCAAGTGGTTGTATCCCAGAGATACAGATCTCAGGTACTTAGGGTGGCACACGAGTCTAGCGTGGCAGGACACCTAGATAAGGCGAAGACCACCAACAGAGTAGTTGCTGAGTTCTACTGGCCTGGTGTTAATGGCGATGTCACACGGTTCTGTAGTTCGTGTGACGTATGTCAGAAAACCGCGTGTAAGGGAAGGGTCACAAGGGTGTCCCTAGGACAGATGCCATTAATAGATAGACCGTTTAAAAGAGTAGCGGTGGATATTGTAGGACCAATACAACCAGTTACCGAAAGAAAGAATCAATATATTCTTATTCTTGTGGATTACGCAACCAGATATCCCTAAGCAGTAGCGTTACCAACTATTGAAACAGAACGGGTGGCTGAAGCATTGATTGACATTTTAAGTAGGGTAGGGGTGCCAGAAGAAATCCTTACGGATTGTGGTGCCCAATTCACCTCTGACATCATGGGTGAAATAAGTAGGCTGTTGTCCATCAAACAGCTAAACAGTACCTCCTACCATTCGATGTGCAACGGGCTGGTAGAGAAGTTTAATGGTACTCTGAGACACATGCAACGAAAAATGTGTGCGGAACGTCCGCAAGATGGCATCGCTATTTGAACGCGGTTCTGTTATCGTACCGTGAAGTACCCCAATAAAGGTTATGGTTTTCACCTTTTGGATTATTGTACGGAAGAACAGTTCGCGGCCCGATGCGGATACAACGCGAATTATGGACAGGTGACGTAGTTAACGAGGAAATAAAAACTACCTACCAGTACGTGTTTGATCTGCGAGAAAAACTAGATACTACATGCCAGATGGCACGTGATGAATTAATGAAATCGGGACGCAGATATGCTCAGTAGTATATTATAACCGTAAAGCGCGAAATAGGAAATTTCATGAAGGAGATCAGGTTCTATTGCTGCTTCCTACTAGCACAAATAAGTTACTAGTCCAGTGGAAAGTTCCCAACGAAGTTAAAGAGGTCAAGGGTGACATGAACTATACCATTGACATAGACGATAATATAAAGACATTCCGTGCTAACATGCTTAAGTTGTACATCAAGAGACAGGGCGACAATGTAGAAAATGGGGTCGTAAATGTCGTTTGTACAGCAGTCATCGACAACGACGTTATAGACTCAGAAATTGAGGTTCCCCTTGGTGTTGCGAGGGAAGGTGTAGCTAAAGTAGGTATGAGTGCGGAGTTGACCAAAGACCAGCGTCAATAAATTAATGCGCTCATGGTTAAATACTCGAACGTATTCACAGACAGACCAGGTTGTACAACATTGGTAGACTTTTAAAATTAAACTGAATATATCTGACCCTATTAGAATCAAAAGTTATCCGGTACCCTACAATGCACGAGAAGCTGTGGACGAAGAGGTGTGTAAAATGTTAGATCTGGGGGTGATTGAACCCTCGAACTGGGCTATAACACCATCTCAGAGGGGTGACATCAAAATGAAAAAGTGCAAATTTTACAGAGCACACACTGCTCGGTCTAGTCGGAAGGGTGACAGCATGAGTTTAATGCACTGGGGGACACCAACCCTAGCGACGCCGCAGGGGTCAGTGGTTCGGGTCACTTGAAACCTCACCGCAAGTGGAAGCGATTAGAAATGCACCGAAGCCAGACAACAAAAGGCACGTTCGTTCATTTCTAGGTCTAGTAGGGTTTTATAGAAATTTTATACCAAACTTTGCAGCCATTGCTAGCCCACTGTTTGATTTTACAAAGAAGGGGCAACAGATTAAAATAGAGAGGGGACCGCCACAAGATAGAGCTTTTTGCGCACTGAAAGTGAAATGAATCAGTGCACCTATATTACAATTGCCAGATGTTAGCAAACCCTTTATTTTAAGGACAGATGCATATGAAACTGGGTTGGGAGCAGTTTTACTGCAAGAGCAGGATAACAATAAGTTACCCGTAGCTTACTCAAGTAGGAAATTAATACCCAGTCAGAAAAACTATTCCGTTCTTGAGAAAGAGTATTTGACCGTAGTGTGGGGAATATGGAACTATCATGCGTATCTTTTTGAGAGATATATCGTTTCCAAGACTGATCACCAACCAGTATTGTATTTAAACAAGGCCAAGTTCGCTAACTCTCGATTGATGCGTTTGGCGCTGACATTACAACCTTATCGCTTCCGTGTAGAGGCAATAAGAGGAGTTTAAAATATTTGGGCAGACTACTTGAGTAGGGCATAATTGGAAATTTGAATAAATTTTTACTCAGTTTAGAAAATCGAAATTGCAGTATAACTGTTGTAAATACTGAAACATTAGTAGTTATTGTTCTTTGATTCTGTGAAAGTTGTTATTTAAATAAATGCGTACATTTGGTTTTCTCTGAGGTGGAGGCATTGTCACAGAATTAGGAAAAAAACAACTTTTGTTATGCCTGGGAAATGTTTGACTATTTTTCATTGTGCATGCGTACAACGTTAACTAGGGTGAGCATGTGTTTTTCCAGACAAGAGACGGAACCAACATATGTCTCGCAGGAAATTACATGCGGCAAGGGACATTATAATCACGATATGTACGGGTATTTTACCCTGAATATTAATGTCCTATGAATTTAAGCACGATAAATGTATAACCGACACACTGGTCGCTTTGGATCTTGCCGAGGAGTACACGTATCTCCATCGTATTCTAATGCCATACGAGTGAGTGTTAAATTTATATTTCATTTGATATGCGAAGTTTATTGAGTTTGTATCGTCATATCGTGTAATGATTCATTTATTACAACGCAGATTTAAAACGTTGTGAACTGTGAATTTCAAGTGTTGCTATTAAGAGTTTAATGTATTAGCATTTTCCAGAACTCATTATTATTACCAGTGTGGCTTTAATGTAGCTAACGAGCTAACGAGCTAACGGGTGTAACGAGTCTTACGAGTGCAACGAGTGTGACGAGTTTGGCTAGCTGACGAGTTTATCTGACGAGTAGAGCTGTCTATATGTATGTACGTATGTCTGAACATGTGGTGGAGCCACGACTGTAGAAGTAGCTAGTTCAAAGGTGCTGTATGCTGTCTGTACATTTGTACACGTATGACTGACTGTACATGGGGTGGATCCATGAAAGGTGCGAGCGGCCTATACAAGTGTGGGTCAACTCAAGGGACGTGGTGAAACTGTGTGGTTTATCGGTGTATGAATCGTGCGACTGTACAAGGGTCAAGAAGCATGTTAGGACCAATTGTTGTTTCAAATGCGTACATTTTTATTTACATGAGATTATTCTGAATCTTAGTTGTGTTCCAGATGTTTGTGAATCTCACTTACAGCGCAGAACATTAGAAACGTACTTGAATACCTTGAGATTGATTGAATCTCAACCTAGTCTATATGTGAAATTGTGTGAATATCGTACAGCGCATATTATTATTTGAAACTGAGGTTTCTTGAATCTGTATATCAAATAGATATAATATTATTGGTTTATTTTCAATGTGTGAATGTTAGTATAGAGTGATTGGATCAACTGTATATTGAGAGCGTGTGAGAATCATTGTATTTATACATCATATATTTTTCATTACTAATTAAGTTAATACATTTTCATCTTTCACACATTGTGTCTGAGTTATTCATTTAATCCCAAACCCACAAAGCTTCTATTCTGCAGGTTCGGCAGGTAAATGTCGGCAGGTTATATTTTTTGCGGTCAAACTCTAGTGGAAACGATTGCTTCCAAATTCATGCACTGTTTGGCAAAGCCTGGGACAAAACGAAACGAAGTGTTACGATCAAGTACCATAAAGTAGCTCGTCTAATGACATTTTCAGAACATAAACCTTTGAACATTACATTTTTTCTGAATTGTTTGACATTTTGGGTGGGGACCTTAAGATGGTCAAGGATTCACTCATGCCACTCATTGCCGACACCGTCTAGTTTGCGAATTTGTTTCGTTCCACTGTAGAACGTAACAATGGATTAAATTTGATCTTGTGTACTCTGATGTGGTGGAATAGAACGTGGTGGGACACATATATGAACCGTTACTGCGAGTCATTCCTTTCAAGCCGGATTCTGCCACGAACAATGACGAGGAAAGTGGAAACACCTACTTTCATCCCTAATTTGTACATTCACATTATTATTTCGTCTACAAATCGTATTTCGAAACTGTCAACGTCAACTGCTTTAAAACAGGGGTCTCAAACTCAAATTATCCGGGGGCCGCAGAAGGTAGAGTCTGGGTGAGACTGGGTTCATCAAGTATTCCACAAAAAAGCGATTACAAATTCAATAAAGTACAACTGCTACAATCTGCTCAACTTTTATTAATAACAAATAAAAACATTAAGGGTTCTGAAGAACATAGGCTTCAATTACTTCCTCCTACTACTTGTTGACAGAGACCTGGCAGCGCTTCTTCTTACACAGCTGAGCAACATTTGGCTTGAGTGAGGAAGCAACTGTGACCCTCAGTATAGCTTGAAGAAGCTCATCAGTAAGTTTGGCCCTGAACTTTGACTGGTTAAAGTTCATAGTGGAAAAGAGCTTTTCACACAGATAGGTGCTCCCAAAAAGGCACATGATCCGCTTGAACAACCTGGAAATCTCAGGGATGATGGAGGGCAATTATCTCATAAATTGTCCAAGCTTGTCTGTTTTTCCATTAACATCCCTGAACTTAGCCTTGAGTTCAGAATTGCACTGAAGATCAATCAACTCCATTTGAAGCGCAGGGGTGTGGGGTGCATCTTCCACATTGAAGGAGAAATGGTGAGCAAACATTTGAAAAGTGGCTCTGTGTGTTTTGAAGTCTGCAAACCTGTCATCAAATTCTTCCTGTAGCTTTGCAATGGCATCAGTGTAATTACTACTGAATGGTGTGCCCGAGTCCATGAGTACTTTGCATGTTGGGAAATAGCAGAGGTTTCTCTGAGAAAGCTGGGCTTTCCATAACACAAGTTTTGTGCAGAATGCCCTGATAGTGTCATAGGCAACACTAACAAGCTGCCCCTGGCCTTGTAACTTCTTGTTGAGTACATTCAGCTCCTGTGTAATGTCAACAAGGAAAGCCAAGTCCATGAGCCATTTGGGATCACTTAGTACAGGAACAACCACCCCATTCTTCTCCGTGAAGGCTTTGATTTCTGCTCTCAACTCAACAAAATCTTTTCAAGACGTTTCCCCTACTAAGCCAACGTACCTAGGTGAAGTAGATAACATCCTCATATGCTGACTCTATTTCCTCTAAAAAGGCGCGGAACTGCCGGTGCTTCAAACCCCTGGATCTGATATGGTTGATGCATTTCACAACCTCAGACATCACATTGTCAAACTTCAGGCATTTGCTGCAAAGGGCCTGCTGATGGATAATGTAGTGTAGAGCAACGGCCTCTTATACACCCTCCTCTTCCAGTTTTCTTTAAACATGTGCCACGAGTCCATTTATTTTCCCTGTCATTGATGGCGCTCCGTCGGTTGTTATTCCTGCAAAAATTTTCCACGGTAAACAGGCATCCACAATGGCATCACACAGCTGGCGGAATATCTCCTGAGCAGTGATCCGGTCATGCATTGGAATCACTTTGAGCAACTCCTCCATCGCTTCAAAATTATCATCAACACCACGATCATATATTGCGAGTATCAGTAACGTCTGTGTTCTCATCAAGAGCGACTGAGTATGCATGGAAATGTTTACCTTTCTCACACAGTTGATCATAAATGTTACCTGACAACTCAGAAATGCGCTCTGCCACTGTGTTGGCTCAAAGGCTGATGTTGCTAAACCGACCCGTCTTTTCCGGACGGACTATACTTGGAGCTTGTAACATGCAATATTTTATGAACTCGCCTACTTAGAATGACTTTCCTGCCTTAGCAATCATCTCACTCACCACGTAATTAGCTTCAACTGCTGCATCACTTTCTTTGTTTGCTTTCTTGAAAAAATCTTGCTGCCTCAGTAGACATGTTTTAAGTTTAGCGACCCGGGCCTCTCTCTCATCTCCCTGGTATTTTGCATACACCTCAGCATGTCTAGTTAAATAATGACGTCTGATGTTGTACTCTTTGTGCACCGCAACTTTCTCGGTGCATATAAGGCACGTCGGAATGCCCCTGTGCTCAACAAAACAGTAGTCCGTCTCCCACTTCTCCTGAAATTGTCTGTGCTCATCGCCAACCTTTCTCTTCACAGCAGGTTTTGAGAAAGACATGACTGGGATCGGGTGACAAAAACGTATTTGCACTGAGTGATAAAATATATTTTCCCTCCACTCGGTAACAGTCCCAAATCACGTATCACGAGACTTTGCTCTTAAGCAGATTTAGAAACCAACATAGTAAATGAGGCTGCAGTAGTCAGAGAGTGAATCCCAAATTATGACGTAATTTCTGACGTATGAAATATATATTGCTCGTTAATTTAAAATAATAATGTAATATGTGACCCTCCACGATGGTTTCAGTCGTATGTCACCAAAGCTAGTTTTGCGCTAGCGTGGAAAAAAGACGGTTGGTAACAATGACCTTTTGGCTGATATTGAATCAAGAAACATTTTTCTACAGTTTCAGTTACAGTAAATAAATCTACATTAATTTTGGCTAAAACAATAACAAATCACTGCACATACTTATGCTAGTTTGTTCCAAAAATTAGGCCAACAAGACATTAAAACTCGAATATTGAGCATCGCGTCACCCCTAAACTCCACAAGTAGACCCGGCCGTCACATTGCGTATCATTGTTAACGGCATTATATCCTTAGTAAGAAAATAAAATTCCAGGTGATCTAAAGTAAAATTATTCATCTAATAAATGCTATGAAAATAATGAGCTTCTGGTAAACAAAGACGAAAGAGCATAAAATAAAAATAAAATATGGCGATTCCCACTAGCGATTTTAAAACTAAAACGTGCTCAAACAGAAGGCAGGAGCAGGCAATATTTATGAATTATTGATGCGAAGGAAGATGCTATTATAGCAAGAATGAATTTTTATTTTTTCATCGTAGAAAAGTCCTTTTTGACTAACCCTATTTTGAAAGTGACCAAGCTGACAGGCTCGGAATTTCCCGCACTTGTCACTCGTACAAACTAGCGGCAATTTTAATAAGGATTCTTTGATACTGTGTCAGATTGCTACGATTTACACAATTATGGTTGTACATTATCCACTAACTGACTTTTTTGACTTTTGATATATGTATATACAGCATTCATACGTGTTTTCTCAAAACCGCACTTTGGCCATGTTTGTCTCATAAAATGCTATAAAATAAAAACTTTTAGTCCGATTTTAAAACGGTTTTTATCATTATAATCAACGTCCAAACCTATACAAACATAATAAAAATCAGAATTAGACTAGTCAGTGAGATTCGACTGAAACCGTCGCGGAGGGTCACATTATAGATATGAGAATGGGGAAAACGCACGGGCCGCATTAACACTAAACTTTGCTGTCAGGTAGCGGGCCGCAAAATATCGTCTCGCGGGCCTCAAATGGCCCGTGGGCCGCGAGTTTGAGACCCCTGCTTTAAAAGTAGATCTGGGATAAAATTATTAATTCACCAAAGGGAAAGTCACGGTGAAACTTAATTTTCGAAAACGATTCTCTAACGACTTGTCAGTCATGTATCCAGTGTACCGAGGAATCGCCTGACAGCCAGGACATGGTTAAAGAGATATGCTGAAATAGGAGTTTCGTTTGATGGCACTCGTATTGAAACCTACTTTGACACGAGGATTGCACGCCTTGAAAGATGCCAACTTGACGTAAGGCAAATGATTTCTCCAAAATGTCATCATCGATAAACAAAATCCCAAAGAGGCCTACTTGAGTGCATGCAAAAAAGTCTTGCTTCAAACATGAAGAGAAATTTGGGGATTAGGAGATATTCCTATAAATGCCCTAAACGCTGCCCATTAAGGCATTCCTTCTTCCCTCGGGCCACTGCACGACGAAGACACCACTCCAGAGGCATTCACGCATACAAAGAGCTAGAAATACCAAGACAGAAAGAATCGTTAGAGAATTAGATGTTATTGATTATTAAACAGAAAACTAATGCACCGGTAGTTTTGCGAATATTCCAAGTCGGAACTTAATTTTTTGCAATACCCACCCACTTCGATGACAAATCAATAATCCCAATGTTTAGAATTTCATTCCATCTTTTCTTTGACGACGTCAGCCCCATCAAATGTGAAATCATAGGACAACCCGTTAATTACATCGATCTAAACAGCAGTTACTTGTGCTAGTTAAAATCAAAGTTCTCGATCGTGATATAAATCATGTAGACGGCAATAAGAAAGTAGCTCTCGTAAAGAATTTCATGCAAACCTTATTCAGTCAAGTTGATTTTTAGTTGAATAACAAGCTGGTAAGTAGCAGCATGGATAGTTACCCTTATCAGGCGTACCTCGAAAAGCTCTTGACATACGGAAAATAAACCAAGAACACCCATCTGGATGCTTTTGTGGTATGGAACCCTTACAAGGTAGGCAAATTCAAAGCCACCTATATCAATACATATAGAGCACTAAACCACACTGTGGGACGCAACGAAATTATGAATGGCCAGAGTTTAGAACTGATATAACTTGCGTTTGGACATGTGGTTGCAATAAATGTATTTGCTGAACGGGATGGATATCCGCCTATAACTGAATCATAGCAGTACCACTTTCCATTTGATCGCTGATGCTGAAAATTACAAATCAGTCATCCAGGAAGCTGGACTTTACATGCGACGCGTGAAAGTATTATTAAAGTGGATAAACGACGTCAGTCACACTTTGAGCAGAACGACAGCCATGTGTCCGATACGACGGGAGGAAATAAAAACTTTCACCATTGCCGCTGAAATCCGATTCAATATTGAAGATCCATCATTAGCAACGTATCCCCGTATCAAAATTCTTTTGAGTCTGAGCATTATAACGTATCCACGATTGAAGTCAGTCGAACTGGCAATATATTGTGTACCAGACACTTCGAACCTGGCTTTGCCCAGAATAATTACTTTGAGGTCGTACTTGTCCCCATACGATGACAGCTAGAGGCCAACAGTAGTCGCGGTATTTCGTACAACTAGAATGCGGGAGGTTACGTTTTGTACGGATTGAAAATAGAGATAAATAATTTGAAGATGGTGAAGGAAATTTCGACAGATCTGATAAAACAGGAAATGGAGGAGACAGAGGACAAAGAGGAAAAGAATCAAACGAGAAGCTTAAAAAAGAAGAGGAGAATGAGAAAATGAAACGAGAGAAGAAGGAGGAGGAGGACAAAGATAAAGGGAAATAGAAGACAAATGTAATTGATAAGATGAAACGAAAAAGATACAGAAGATACATGAGACACAAGAAGATGCAGAAGATACATGAGACACAAGAAGATACAGAAGATACATGAGACACAAGAAGATACAGAAGATACATGAGACACAAGAATATACAGAAGATACATGAGACACAAGAAGATACAGAAGATACATGAGACACAAGAAGATACAGAAGATACATGAGACACAAGAAGATACAGAAGATACATGAGACACAAGAAGATACAGAAGATACATGAGACACAAGAAGATACAGAAGATACATGAGACACAAGAAGATACAGAAGATACATGAGACACAAGAAGATACAGAAGATACATGAGACACAAGAAGATGCAGAAGATACATGAGACACAAGAAGATACAGAAGATACATGAGACACAAGAAGATACAGAAGATACATGAGACACAAGAAGATACAGAAGATACATGAGACACAAGAACATACAGAAGATACATGAGACACAAGAAGATACAGAAGATACATGAGACACAAGAAGATACAGAAGATACATGAGACACAAGAAGATACAGAAGATACATGAGACATAAAAAGATACAGAAGATACATGAGACACAAGATCAAGAGTATGTACCAAATCATAAATATATCATTATATTGGGAAGAAATGTATTATATTGATCGCAACTACTTACGATTACCTCCGACCTCCCACACGAAAGACGTTCTTAAATATCATAACTAAGCCTTCAAATATATATGGTTATATTGAACGGACGTGTTGCTGAAACACATATGTGCAAATCCTTAAATGATATAAAATGTTAAATATGTGAAATATTGATTAAAACGCGTAACAACGAAGTGGAAAACGTTCTGGCTAATTACAGACGTATTCGTAGAAACGGATAATGATCAAGAACAAAGAATTTAGAGGATATATTGGTGCTGTTAGTTCTGTAAATTACAGAAATATCAGCAAGGACAGATCTTGACTCGAATGCCTTCAATATTAAGAAATTGCAAGAAAAATATATTACAAAAGAATAATTCCCAATCAAAATGAGTTATGTTAAATGTTTCATTACAATTTATGAACGTGGGTAAAAACAAATAGTTGTCTATTTATCAAAATTAGAAAATAATTTAGAACCAACATTAACAACTCCAGATCAAATATTACGGTAAATTTTCAGGAGGTGCAAGGTTACAAAGAGTGTTTAAAGACAACGGTGTAGTAATTGACAATTTTACATTGGTTACATTGGTTACTCTACATATATATATATATATATATATATATATATATATATATATATATATATATATATATATATATATATATATATATTGGCCTTACGAGAGTAAATTGTGAGAAAGATTGTGGCAGCAGAATCGACAGTCCTGGTTACGTTATTGACACATTTTAAATAAGCAGGGTATATATCGCTGAGTTTTTAATTTATATATACATATTGACAGGAAATAATTTATCTTTGAATTAAAGTCAAATAATGAACGGAAAATAAATTTCTCTACCATTTCATTGCAATTCTAGGTCTTTACTCATTGGCTAGAAAAACGTTATATATATATATATATATATATATATATATATATATATATATATATATATATATATATATATATATATATATATATATATATAATCTTTAAATTAAAAGTCAAATAATGAATGGAAAATAAATTTCTCTACCATTTCATTGCTATTCTAGGTCTTTACTCATTGGCTAGAAAAGCGTTTGACATATAATAAATAACTAAGCCAGAGGTTCAACATTACAGTCTAATAACAGTTTTAAAAGCTTCAATAACAACAAAAGATCAGAAACTTTTGAATTAGACATACGTCTTAATTTTATTTCTAATGTTGTAGTCTCAGCATCAGTCCTACGCATATTCAAGGAATACACACTTTATACTATCAAAGGCTTATGCACATTTAAATATATGTAAGAATTCCTTTATCAAATATCAACGTGTGTGGACAGAGAAGTGTTACTTTTGTAACACTGAATACTCAGGGGAATTACATTTGATCGTTTAAACTTGTATTGTTGTCTTCTGTACATAAGGCAACTAAATGCCCAAAATCCGAAATCAAAACTAACTGCAAAGCAACATGTAAATTTTATAATTTTAGCTTGAAATCTCTGATCCTATATATATATATATATATATATATATATATAGAGAGAGAGAGAGAGAGAGAGAGAGAGAGAGAGAGAGAGAGAGAGAGAGAGAAGAGAGAGAGAGAGATATCTGTTTTGACATTTTTAGTGATCAACGTCTTTGATCTATCCAGGGCTGTTAACTGTCACGACCTAGATACTAACGTTTCATCTTGTGGCGGTTTTGACCTTCCACCCACACACGTTGTGCTGAGCCGTTTAAGTGTCTCTTTGTGTTTATATTGCAGAAATAGCTTCAGTCAAAATGATATGAGAGTCCTAAGAACCTGCGAATGAACAGGTCTGGAAGGTAGAGGACATTTAAAGGTAGAGTAGAGTGTCTGTGATCTGATACATACTAATTATTTTCACCTTGACACTAAATACAGACATGAGGGGATCAAATAAGCGATCCCTGAATTCGAAAAGAGTGACGAAAAAGAAAATTATTTAAACGAGGTATAATCTTATATAAAGGGAATCTGTACTACTATATTGAAGTTCAATCCATCGCCTAGAAACATTTATTTAATATTCAGCAAAGAAAGAGCCAAATTTCTACGAAACTTTTGTACATTGTGCTTCCGTAATACCAGAGTATCCGAAAAAATTCACAGATGGAGGATTCAAATCACCAGCATACACATACGCGCACGCACGCAGATGATTCACAAACTGATTCAATTACTGATCCAATTAGTGTAGCCAGTCACCCTGATTACAAATGCTTTTCCAATAAGTATCTTATGTCAAAGAATATACTAATGATTAAATCGGCAGAGTGACCTTTTTATAATAATTTTGTCCTCACATTTATTTTAGTTTAATTTAGCAATTAATTACGGGTATTTTAAACTTGCCTAATAATCTGAGATAATTATTTTCTCACCCATTCCTTATTTATTGTGGGTGAGGTAAATGTGGCAAATTGTTACTTCTTTTTAAAAAATACTTTCTAACATTAATACCAGTGCTCAACTTATCCCGTTGACCATATAAACAAAATGTATTTTGATAGCTCTGAATTGCTGCAAATGTATATTGATTGAATGGTGTTGACAGTTTATTTCCAACGTCTGTCTCATAACACTTTGTCACCCTCACGAATGTCGTTTTCACGTTATATTTTCCTTCTGCATCTAGTTTGCTTTTTCCGTTTCGCTCGTGATACAGCGGGGAAATAAAGCTATCACACATTTCAACGGAGATCAACTTCATTCTTATTGAAGAAAAAGGAATACACAAAAGGACAGCAAAGGGTGACATGAGAACAATGTAATTTATATTATGAAATGCAATAAAGCCACAATGGTAATTAATAATCCTAAAATGCAGAAACGGGATAAGATAAGAAACAATAACTCCGTGTCTTCATGCTTTATTATTTGAATAAAGGTAGCTTTGTTGGCTTGACCTTTCCATGGCACTTTACTGCTGGCTTCATTTGAATTATTAAATAGAGTCAGTATTCATTTAAAGTTGAGATCGACTAGGAACATTAATAGTAGTAAATAATAGTATTGCGTACGTGACAACGAATTTGGTATGTGGGCGTTACAGTCGTGTCTAGTATTCATCGGCGCATATTTACTTTCAGTAAAATTAGCTTGAAATGGATATAAGGGCAAATGTTTAAACGATTAAATTCGTCTCGCGTGCATATTAACGTTTAAAAAGCCTACACTAGTCTTACCACGTACATATATACCGATCAGTGTAATAAAGAGAAATTATGTTTGTCTCTATGCGTCCATGCATGGAAGGATGGATGTTGGACTTTAAACATTAATTGGAAGCGAGACGTTAAAAGATTTACGTATGTTACTTGCAGTCAAACAAATAAACGTATTGCTGATATTGAAAAAATACAGACGTTGAAATCGATTCTGACGACAGGCATTCTCCATAGGGAGAAAGCTTTAAATGGAATAAAACATTTATTTCCATTAACACTGGTTAAAAGAGGACATTCTTGACTTTTGTCAGACAAATTCCTTACACTTACCAATGCTAGAGTCAGAACATGATTTCTGTAACCAAACGACCAATATAGGTGCTACCATTTCTTTAGGTCTTATCTGGAGACTTTATAACGGCTTATCCAGACAGTATACTGCAAGGCAAAATATATGAACACATAACATAAAGAAAAAAAATATACGTTTGCATAAGGAAATTCAAGATATCGCTTGATGCGATAACTTCTTACAGCTAGATGAAATGTTATATAAATATATTTATCTACAACAAACAATGACATAGTTTTATATTGATATATATCTCCCACGTGCGTAAACATTTGCTGCAAAGGGAAACCGACCCCCAGCGATACTTGAAGCAGTCAATATACATATTCCATGGCAGTGCAAAACGATTTGTCTGTATGCATGTAGATAAATAATATATACTTAATTACGTAGTATGCATCTATGTAGCCCTACAAGGATACTGAAGGACTCACGATATTGAAGGTACTAATTCAGTTCTGACAGTAAACCTATGCAAAAAAGATTATATTAAAACTTCAATAACTTAAACTTTCTGAAAGCTCATGATCAAATTTTTTTTTAAATCACATAACCTGATGTCAGCGTATGTGTAGAGGAAAGGATATGAACCGCGGCATTTTCTGGACCTGCATGTATTTGCATAAAATGTGTGTTCAATTCCGCACCAAAGAGTCTGGTGCTAACTTTAGTAATGAGTATTCCAAACCTTAGACTGTTAAAGGACTGAAATGACATCATTAAAACAATGTCTCTTTTTTTTTTACTTGCAACTACGATAAACTCTCAAAGGCTTTTTTTGCAATATTATTCAATCACGGCAAGCCAAATCCATATATACCTTATTTTATATTTATAAATTTCCAGGCTGGTTCCCAATTTTCCATATAATTAGTACGGTGTGTCCTGAAGTTACACAATTTGTTTCAACACACTATACATGCAAATTTAATAGCAAACACCAACGTAACCCCTGCAATCTATCTATCTATCTATCTATCTATCTATCTATCTATCTATCTATCTATCTATCTATCTATCTATCTGTCTATCTATCTATCTATCTCTCTCTCTATATATATATACACATGTGTATATATATATATATATATATATATATATATATATATATATATATATATATATATATATATATATATAGAGAGAGAGAGAGAGAGAGAGAGAGAGAGAGAGAGAGAATACAAGCATATTGTAGGTCACATAAGTAAAGATGTCATATAGCATTTATTTGAGTATTTCGGTGAAACTGTTTTCCAATTATCGAACAAATGGCCTATATTCAGTCCATGTTTATAAGATATCAAACAAAATCGGACATACCATCAGTAACGCAGATCACTCTTACATAGGCACTTACCGGTAAACGTTTGACTTTAGATGCAAGTACCTCGCTGCATATTTTCCAAATGGGACAGTTTCTGGATCCTAACGTTATCTCTACACCTATTTTCTCACCTGTCTTCACAGGTCATACCAGATTTATATATTGGTTCTTAGATCCTCTCATGTGGTCTTTCACCTACCTGTCTGTGTCTTATTCAGCGTGACATTGCATCTGCCTGTCCCTTTGATCATTATGCTAGTGAATATTATTTATGCTTGTACCGGGGGTATGCACCTTATGATTTAACGATGTTCACTAGTTAAGATAAATTGAATGTGTTGGAGGGCATGATGGTCAAGTTTGCCTTATGAAGGTTCCAACAATCCCAAAATTTAAGGAAGATCTTTAAGATGGAATGAATTTCGGTTGCTTGTCCACCTTAAAGACAAGTTCAAAATTCAACTTTTTAAGGACATTTTCCCTTGGAAGCAGTTCTGTCTTCCCCATTGTCAATAATAACGTTTATAACGTTTATTCAGAACCGACCCTCCTCCCATGAAAACAGTTAAATTTCTCATATCAAATACATAGGTAGAACTATTAGATGAGTTAAGTTTTAAAAAATGTATCAATGTCGCATTGGACTTCGGAAAAGCAAGCCTGCAGAGATGACGACAAGTCGTAAATCATATTTTAGAAACCATCGTTTTGATTACTTTTCTTTCTTCATCACAGGTTCGAAAGCCCTCGACGTTACCTATCACTGCAATCTCACATCTTTACGTATATATTCGAGAACCAGTTTGGCAATATATTTCAGAATGCTTGACAGTAACTTCTCGTGTGTCGGTGGGTACCACCGGTTTTCCCCCGGATCATCACTCCACCAGGTATACTGGCCGCCATGTATAGCCTAACATGTGCTGTCAAATATCGTTCTGTTATAATATTCTGTTATACTAAGCATCATCAGAACGATTTAGAAAACTGCTTTAATAATCAAGCCATACTTCATTTACTATGCTTGCAAGATTCTTCCTAGCATCTTCGTTGATCTGCTACTGAGTAGTGAGGCGTGTAGAAAAGTATATGGTATTCTATTTTCCTCTGTCTTCCTCTCCTTCGCCCTCCTCTCGACAGAGGAAAAGATGGGAGGATAACATCTCAGAGTGGACAGGACTGAATCTGAGTGACACAGTGAGAGTATCCGAGAACAGATTGGAATGGAGGAAGCTGGTTGTCAGGACATCAGTAGTGCCCCAACGGTCGGCAAGACTAAGGGATAGATAGATAGATAGATAGATAGATAGATTCTATTTTAGCAATGCGAGGCTGGTCGCAAACACAGCCTGTTTTAATTGATACTCTGTACTTGACTGCTATGACATTTGTCACGTAATAAGCGTGATCACCTGTCAAATTGAAGCGAGGTTATTAGTGCTGCCTGGATGGCATGCATCTATTGCGTTTTATTCTTCATACGGAGGTTTCTATTAGTAACAAGCATATATGGAGGGTTAGGAACTGACACGTTGAGATAACATATAACGTATATGTTCAACAAGGTTCTGTTCTTCAAGGCCTAGGTCTCTTCATTATATTCACTTAGCCACTCTCGAGTGTCAAAGACAGACACCAGGTGTCTCAGTAAGTGTAAATTCATGACACTTCAATATACAAATGTAGCTATCCAACTGAAGATGAGGCTAACATCCATGGCGTATGTGTATTTATGGATATTGCCCACCACTCAGCAGAAGAATACATTTAAAGCCATCAAGCTATGTAAAACGTTATGTGCTGGTCAAGATAGCTTGACCGATTTCAAAGTTCTGCCAGCTACAGACAAAAATTACCCGAAGGATTTCGCAGTAAAGAAATAAATTTATAAATCAAATTGAAAAAACATTTGTTTAACCGTCCGGTTTGTAAGATATTCGCTTTGTTAAGATTACATTCGATTAAGAGACTCGTGATGATGTACCACAAATCTTCAACATTTCGAAGGACTACGATATAAATAAAGATATTTGTTAAGAATTTTATGCTCAGATGTTATCCGCAAGATTAAGAGAGCAGGTCATTGTGACATACTTTGAACTATATCTGATAAAATATATATGCAGTGAATTCATCCATTAAAATCGCCACACTTCCACTTAGCGAAAGTGTAGAAAAATATTGTTAAAAATATGTGTTGCATTTTGTTTGAAACAAGTTACAGACATTTGGCACATGTGCAAAATTGCTGCTGAATTTGAACTTTCTGAAACCGTTCTACCAACCAACTGCATATTACATGACCCCTTTGTCATAGTTTGATCTTTATATTATACATCAACATATCAATGTATGTCTAAATTCACCGAATGACTTATACATGTGAATAGTTCTTGTTACATGGTAGGTCCAACATTAAACTACATTTCAGCAGCGCAGTTCAGGGTCATAAATTTTCGGGACAGGTATTGGCACCAGAGGCCGGAGCCGGGAGTGTTTTCTATAGGTGAGTTAAGAAAATATGAAATGTCATGTCCATTCGGCTTAATGAAAATGCAAATTAGAGGTTAAAAATGACGTGGTACAATGGTCAACATACAACTATATTATCCTAATTACTAGACCCTTGTGCCGTCTTTTGGGTGATTTCAACTGGATATCACGTATTAAAGATTGCTACAGTTGTTTTGCTAAAATAATATATTATTCCATGGTTCGTTTCTTTCGATCCCTATGTTACAATATTAGTTTGACCTTTCCATTAATATATTTTCTGACATATACCGAATAGTGATTTATACTAAAATCTTGTATTAAAGTATTTTAAGAAGAAAGGCATCTTTAATGTATACAGGTGAACTGTAATATTTGTGTTTCCGAAAGAAAGGACCGTAATAAGAGAAACCATTATGGCAGCTATACTCAATGCTAACGTATACGATGACAACTTCATGGTTAATAGAGGTTTGTTCGTTTCGCATTCTGACAGGTAATATTACAGCATATTGGTAATTTGCGTGACCATGTTCTGACTGACATCGGTTTAATGCAAACTGAAGACGAATGTAACTAAATCTAGAAAGACAGGTGAATGTTACCTTGACCTCAAAGTATTACCCTACGTTACGCCATGCAAGAGACAATTTGTCTCCTGAACATATTTCATCTGGTATTAAAGATAAAGACGCCATCTCCATCACACACACCAACAGACACAGAAACACGCACGCATGCACACACACAAACACACACATATTAACTTACAGGAGCCCGGCCCTTCCATGCTCATAGATATCAAAACTGGACCTTAGACATTGGAGAAAACAGTTATGCGGAATTTTGACACAAGTACAAATAAATTCAAGAACTAGGTGATGTACCTGAAACTTCTGAGAGAGAGAGAGAGAGAGAGAGAGAGAGAGAGAGAGAGAGAGAGAGAGAGAGAGAGAGAGAGAGAGAGAGAGAGAGAGAGGTGTGTGTGTGTGTGTTGTGTGGGGGGGGGGGAGGGGCGGGGCTTGTTATGAAAAGAAGTAGAAATCATGACTTCTATTATCACATTTGTTTATGTTTTCATGAGCACCTTCTATACATTTCCACCATCTCCATCACACACACAAACAGTATGCGTTTCCTTTTAAATATATTCAAGGACAATTGCCTGTTAATAAAGTAAATAACCAATATTATTCATTATATTTGTGCTTTCGGTGAGCGTAAATTTTCTATTTATTTTGCTTTATCTGCTTTGTCCTACTCACATCTCAATTTTATTTCAATTAATATCAGTGCTTTCCAAACGTGAAGAGCAATATGAATGGATGTGCTTCAGTTGTCAACTAATCTTTCTTGAATAAAATGAATTTCTTCATTTTAGACTTGTTTCAGTCATATCGGTAATCATCTAAAACTGCTCAAACGTATTAATCAAGATGTGCATAAACTTTTTAAACACACGCTGCATCTAAAGCAGAGGTGTTGAAGTTTATTTCATAATAACTGAACGTAGGAGCAGTTACTGATGTACATGGCCCATCTTAACACAAAGTGTGGTCTTTAAACACGTTTAAATAGCCGTAAATAGAAGAATTCAATAAAATCCGTCCATGCACATAGAACTTCCCTCCCCATCATATATGTGGAGTGGCCAATAATAGTCGGCAATAATCTGTTGTGCAAAATTCATTGTATCTCATAGTTTGTCATCACTTCGTTTGAATTTGGGGTGAATGGTTAAGAATATAAAGCAAAAAATGTCAATGAAAACAAGTGGTATATTAAGTAAGAGCGAGCTAAAAACAACAGGAAAGTCTGTTTATAATAAATGTATGAAAGGAGTAAGGAGCAACAATTTGCTCGCCTTTCTTTTGCCAAGTATTCTGAGACAGGATTCTATCTACCAGACAAAACTTTGCAGGCACACATACTACTAAGTTCCTTAGCAGTGCATTTAGAGTAGTGTGCATTTCTATTTGAAATGCAATAGCGTACACTTTAAATCATATCGATGCATATAATTTATAACGTTTGTATACCTAACATTAAATATAATTTTACGCTAGGGAGGAGACAAGAACAAACAACTGATACAAAATTTTCAAGTAATTAATGTTTAACTTTGAAATCATTACACCAGTTGTGTTATAATAATCTAGGGATAATATACAATTTGATTTATAACTGTTTTCAATATTTTCAAAACAAAACCATTGGAACATTACTAATGAGATAAATGAACGAAATATCCACAGGTATAATACTGAGTTGTGTTATAATAATCTAGGAATAATATACAATTTGATTTATAACTGTTTTCAATATTTTCAAAACAAAACCATTGGAACATTACTAATGAGATAAATGAACGAAATATCCACAGGTATAATACTGGGTTTCTGTTATTCCATTTTACAGATAATATTAGATAATTCATAGAAAAGTGGTTTCAAGTATTTAAAATTAAACTACAAACAAAATGACAAAATTATATACTAAAAGCATGGATATATTTGGCTGTTATGATTTAATTATATTGATAAAGATGATGAGACTGGCAGATAGCCATATTTCCAAAAACATGAAAATCAAGGCTTTTATCGATGGAATGAAAATTATGTGACCGATGTGGTTGCCGCTCAGAATGTTTAGCCTTGAAAAAATTCACTACGAACGAAGCTGCTTAAGTAGACCTTACACAAGTGTCCATGATAATTGCTGGACCAATGAAATTGCTTTTCACTACCAGGGACCATTGGAAATATGGCTAATTAAATTGCCCCTGCCTACCAGTTGTATTGTTCTTGCCTACAGTTATTAGTGCCCTTGACCAACAATATTAATCACACCGTCTACCAATAGCATTGTCCTTTGTTTACAGCATTATTGCCCTTGTCTATTCTTGTCTACCAGAATTTCGTCCTCATCAACCAGTAGTGTTTAGCCCTCGTCTACCAGATCTATTGTCCTTGTCAAAACGTATTATTGCAGGTGTCTTCTAGTAAGGTAGTTAAAACATTTCACCAACCCATGTACGTTTAGTCAAAAGACCATTCCTTACACGCTGACCATTCATATATAAAATAGTTTATATGTTTTTTTTTATTGTATAGAAAATGAAAAAAGGCAATTCAACATTTTTCTTTCGAATCTGGGATTGACGGTTTGAGGATAAAAATAAAAATTGCAGGGAAAATATAAGTAGGTTTAACATGTTCTAGCGAGTTACACCATTAGGAAAGTTTGTTCCCAAACTGAACTTGTAGCTAATAATAACGATATCGATATAAAAAAGAGCACCCCAGACCCCCCTCACCAACAAAACCAAAACAAGACGAAACGAATGCAAATAATTTATATCTGAAATTCAAGAGATAACAATTTAAATGATATTAAAACATATAATTTAAAATGGTCTTGTACCTGAAATTAGAAGCAAGTGTAAATGAAAAGGGAATCAGCTGCCATATAATATATAACCGACTGGCATGTTAATAAAAACTTTGTTATAATATTTCATTTATAAATCGTATTATTATTATTATTATTATTATTATTATTATTATTATTATTATTATTATAATTATTATTATCAACATGCATTAAAATAGTTTTACATTCTTGCATTAGTCTGCTTTGTGTAATGGAAATTAACTCAATGAACTACCAACAGAATATCTATTGTCCACAAATATCATGACAACGCACGCACGCACGCACGCACGCACGCACACACACACACACACACACACACACACACACACACACATACATACATACATACATACATACATACATACATACATACATACATACATACATACATACATACATACATTTTCAATTACATGAATATCAATCGATTAAACATCTGGAAATAAATCATATATCGAATATCAAAGTACGTTCAAAAAGGCACTTTACATTTCCAAAGGCTCATACGCACTGGAAGTAAATTATGTTTGTATAAAATTTCATCTTTGTGTCCTATTTACACGATATTTGTTAACAGTAAGTATCGGTCAATTACGAAAAAGAGTGATTTTAACGCCTAGATGATAAAGGTCACTTTCGCAATAATGTAACCGGTCGCTCATAAAGTACATCGAGCCTTAAGTAAATATTAACTGTTTTAGTTCATACTCTAAGGCAGTCTTTAAATTTCAAGGTATACATACTTGAGGCTATTTCTGAACACGCGCAATTCATACATTTTATCTTGAAATATCTGGTCTTGATGGGCTATAACCATTACATTTACCTCCTTTAAAGTATGTATATATTTACGAACTGATAGATTGACGGGCCCTTCTTATAAAACCGGCATTATTGGTACGTATCCTTTATACTTACTTTATACTTAAAATTTTATTAAAAACGTCATGTATTGTTCGCTGGCGAGGATAAGTATCTTTAAGTAATGGTGTTTAACTACTTGACATAAATGTGCTGACGTTATTGTGACTTAGTTTCAGGATAATATGCTAGAGGTAAATATTTACCTCGATAGAACGGTCACGATTTCATCGCCGACAAAAGAAATTCAATATATCCAATGTGATGTCTTCTTTTGATTGTGCTTGCGTTTTACCAGGTTAAGTGCAAAATTCCGTTTGATGTGAGAAGACTTTAGTTTTGGCTGGTCACTAATTAAGGTATAAAATCTCCGGATAAAGCGAATGAGAAAAATCTCCGGATAAAGCGAATGGGAAAAATCTCCGGATAATGCGATTGAGAAGAGCAAGCGTGGTCCATGAACACGTGTAACAGCAATTCTCCTAAAACAGATTTTAATGGTATCTTTATATCAATTAAGTTCATTAAATAGTTAACTGACATAATAATACCACAAGTCTCGCTATTTTGTGAAAATCGTTTCATTGTGAGAAAATAAAGTCCAGCTGAGGTGCCCACTGGTGCCCAGTGATAACAAATTGTTGTATCGGGGTTGTATCAATAGGATGCTCGCTGTCTCCTTTTGGATTCAATACATTTTATCACAAGAATCTGTATCATGCTTACTGCCCAAAATTGACAGTTATATTTTAAATACTGTATATCATGTTATGCTTACCAAATAGTTAGAAAGCTTAATCAAAATATACATAAGGCTTATATGCAAACATTTCTTGCATGTGACGAACCATTTAGCAGCAAAAATACCGAATGTGTCATTCCCTGCCATAGGATTAAGGCAACCGATACTTGTTGACGATAATTTTTGCATAAACACGATTTCCAACATAATCTCTTTAAAAGTATTAACACTTAACCAGAGTAGAAGCTTTGATATTTGTGTGATACTTCTGGCTTTCCAAACTCTGTGTAGTCTGATCAAGGGTCAACATTTTAAAGGAATTTTCCAGCAAGTTATCCATGAACTAAGCACCCAACAATTTCAGTCTTCTACCTATCGCCCTGAATGTTAAAAGCCTTCAGAAAGATTTAACCAGACTTTGAGAAATATTATTCGATCAGGTTACTTGGACAAATAACATGATCGGCATGAATGTATTCATTTGCTGTTCTTTCCTGTAAGAAAATCAGTTCAAGAATCGATAAGTTTTTGTCAATTTCGACATTCTGATTGTGGATCAAAATAGAAACGTCTTTGATATGAAGATTCCAAGATGAATCTTCTTGACTGTTATTGTAATTCAAAAGATAAGTTGTCAAAGATATGTGAACAAAACAAATCTTCATTATATTCATGATTTTGTTTGATTAGAATTTTTAACGTAGCTTTAACAATTTTTCAGTCATATCGCTACGATGTCTGCAGTGAGGCAGTTTATAGTGATGTCTAGCAGTGAGACATCATGCCGCAGACATGTAGCATGATGTCTCACCCAGTCACATTATCCTGACACCAGGCCGACCAGTCCTAACACTAACCTCTTTATGCTGAGCGTCAAGCGAGGCAGCTGTTAGTACCATTTTTGTAAGTCTTTGGTATGACTCGGCCGGGGATCGAACCGACGACCTCCCGCTTCCGGGGCGGACGCTCTAACCACTAGGCCACCGGAGCGGTTCATTATATTCATGAGAAAAAAAAAATATTAACTTTATCTCGTTTTCTCATGAATATCATGAATTTTTCTCATTATATTCATGAGAAAACGAGATAAAGTTAATATTTTTTCAGAAATACCAAAAAATGAGTTTTTGGCATGGTTATATAATTCTAGCTATCTTGCCAATGCATCATAGACCTCTTAGGTCTAAAACGTATAATTTTATAAAATTATGTTTTTGTCTCCATTTCTCTTGAATTGATAAACATGTCGATATGATGGTTTCACCAAAAATCATCTAATGGCGTATTGTTTTCCAAAACAGCAAAAATGGTTGTTACAGTGGCTACATCTAACAATCTATCGGCCTAAAGAGGGCTTCAGCACTCAACAGTTAAAATGAATTCGTCTTATATATTCGGCTAAATCTTTTTCTGACAGAGCCGAGTGTGCCGAGGAGGTCGAGTATATGGATCACTCAGATCTCACTTATGTCCGCGTGGCTTCGAAATGTGAGCTCGATAAAGATGGATATGTGAGATGGCTTATCAGTAGGCTTCCGTTGGCTGGTGGTTCTTTCGGTCTCTTTTTCCAAGAAATATACTTGCCGTGATGTATTTCCTATCATGTATGTAAACCTCACCATCACCAAGTACACACACACACACACACGCACACACACACACACACACACACATACATACATATATATATATATATATATATATATATATATATATATATATATATATATATATATATATATATATATATATATACGTTTGAGTTCGAAAGTCTATGGTTTATATTGGCAATGTTGACCCTAATTGTTAAGAATTGTATGATTGTACCGCTTTCATGTATCTGACTTTACCCGGTTGTGAATTGAGCGTTCACAATACAGACTTCTTGGGGTATACGAGTAGGAAAATACGTGTCGGAAAACCAAAGTCATCCTTAGGTATCGGGAGACCAGTTCTATAACAGTTCGCAAAGATGAGTTAACATTGTGCTCATCGCCTATAGAACAGATACCTGACCCTGGACCTTTTGAAGGAATATGGTTTGCAATGGTAATGTTTGTCGTAAATGTTAAGAATTGTATGTTGTACGTCCCATTAACATTGTTACCTGTTACATCGGTTTTAAAATACAATATATTTTATTTTGGAGGTTCTTAATGTTTTAATTTTTTAAAATACCTTATGTATATATAGTTACGACGTTCCATTTACCCATATATCTAAGGTTTTGTTTTGTTTTCTAGGTTTAACGATATTTTCAGCATTACATGGCCGCCAAAATATCGGTGGAGGAGGAACTGTGAAAACCACGGGAAGAATCTTCGACCTTCAGGAAGCTTCTTGCATGATTTCTCATCCGCTTTTCTTCAGCGAAATATTGCATATCTTTATCATTAATCCTTTTAGATTATTTCAAAGACAACTTTTTATGTCTTTTGTTTCCTATATATATATATTCTTTGTTTGATTCGTTTATTTTCTTCCTTCTTCATTCTTCTGCCGACAGATTGTAAGTTATTTAAAATAATATCAACGTGTTTGGAAATGTGTTGGATCAATTTAATCTTCGGTTGCATACTTATGGATCACTAGTAACATTGTCTTTTCTGAATAAAACGAAGTATATCGATACAGTCTCTTTTTGTTTATGTCAGCAACCAATGCAACTCCGATCTAGCGTACTGATTGGCATTTACGACGACTAATGCAACAAAATACGATTCACCTACAGGAATGGTCTTAAACTGCATTCAGTAGATACTGAACTTAGCATCAGTTCATGATATACATGACCCAATTTAACACAAAGAATAGTCTTTCTTCACTGTTCACCAGCTGAGAATACATGAAGTCAATAATGCATGACCTTTTCCCCATCCTTTCTGTAATATAGGTAGGAACCTTTCCTTCATTGTTCTTTGATTAATATCAAGGCAATAGGCCACCCTGTGACCTTCCTCTGTACATCACACTTTTCTCAGCACCTGTTTTGGGTTTGAGGTGACATTTTGAAATAAAAGTATAAAATACCAAGGAAAACAAATATGTGCAGCTGGTACAGCGAGTTAAACATAATTCTAGCATATCGAATAATATCAAGGCAATAGGCCACCTAGTGACTTTCCCTAGTACATCACACTATTTTCAGCACCTGTTTTGGGTTTTAGCTGAAATTTGAAAATAAAAACACAAAACGCCAAGGAAAACATATATGTACCGCTAGTTCGAGCCAGTTAAACACATAACTCTAGCATGACGATAACTACAGGTAGAGTAGTGTGCAATTTTAATCATTTCAATACTTACAATTTATAATGGTTGTATAGCAAAAATTAAACTGAAGATGTTTAAATCACCAAACTTGTCAAGGAGAAATCATTAAATCAGTTTAAGGTTTAGTTTAATGTTAATGTATAGATCCTATTGTTACGAACAAGTATTGAAAAAGTGTTTTAAGGTCTTGAAATAATTTAAATTGTGAAAGGGAAATAACTCTTATCCACTAATCGCAGGACAATGCGAGTTATATATATATATATATATATATATATATATATATATATATATATACGCACGTAAGCACACACGCACACACACACACACACACCATACATACATGCATGCATGCATGCATGCATGCATGCATGCATGCATGCATGCATACATACATACATACATACATACATACATACATACATACATACATACATACATACATACATACATACATACATACATACATGCAGATTGACAGTAATGTTACAACTGGTCCTGCTATATTTTATTAAAATAATGTTCACATTCTCTCAGATAAGTTTTTGTTTTAACTGTTATCTAAAGAGATAAGTCAATGAATTTATAAGAGCTTCATGGACAAGCCATCAAAGTCGGTATCTATTGAATATGACATATTTATTATTTCCTTTGTAGCAAAATAACTAGTTGTATTTGGTATCTGATAGAAAGTTTCGGTTGACATACTTTCACTCTCCAGTCCTTACCAACACAGTACAACAGAAGAATCATGGCAACTATTTAAAGAATTTGCGTAGTCATTAACGATTCGTCATCTATGTGAAGAAGGTTAGAACATGAAATGATTTAAATGAAGATAATAATGCGTTCAATTTTTCACATTTTTTATGGTTTCTTCATGTCTAGTTGACCAGTTTCGTTTAAGTGATATTTTTACAGGTCAAATGTTTGCAGGATTTTTTTAAATCCATGTAAAAAGCCCGAACATCTTCACTTCCCGTGTATAAACTTCCTGGTATGCATGGATGCTAAGATAGCATTATTAATACACGACACATAATTTTGATCTAAACCCAGGTTCATCATCTTTACAGACTTAAAGAGAAGTAAACATAATCGCTTAAACTTTCATCGTTCAAGTTTCATGACAAAAATATATGTATAGTAAATTAGTGCTTCCAACGCCCACATATCACAGTGGAAACCACGTTCACAATTATATATCAGGTGGCATAATGATATGTTCTGAAATATAAGTAACTACTGACTTTGCATTTTGTTATCGAATAAGCCACCTGCAAAGTTTATATGAACACAAGAATGAAGGCTTTTCGAAACCTGTGAACATTATATATATATTTAAAATCTCTGACCTGGAGAAGTTATAGAATCACACACACACACACACACACACACACATTTATATAATGTAATTTGAAAGATAAGAAAAATCATTGCTATCTAACTCTTCATCAAAGTATCAGCTAACTATTAGGTTTATATACAACATGTCCTGTACAATCGCTTGAAAAGAGATGTTCGACATACTAATAAAACACACTAAAAGTATCTTGATAATAAATAAATGATCATGGAGTTTGGTCTGTTATCACTGAATAAATATCCATGCATCCTAGTTACAATGTGTGAGACGTAAGACGAACGTTTATAGAGATACAAAGTCACGGACAGAAAAATTACCAAATAAAGCACTATGACCATCATAGAACAAGAGTACAAGCAGACACAAATTAATCAATTAACCTACTGACTGTGAAGCGATTCTGATGAACCCTAGAACGTTTAACTTATGATTATAAGTTCAAACAGATGGATAGCCTTATAATCCACAGTAAACTTACAAGCAAAGTCTGGTGATGTTCCGATGATGTAAACAAGAGAATATGTATATTCATACACTGTAATTTTAGGGCTTTGCCTATGGGACAGATGGATTGATATCATGAATGTAATATTTACCTTTGTGTGATTTTCGTATAAATAAAAGAAAACAGTCTTAAATCAGAAACTATATTAATCCTGACGAATGTTGTAACAGTACATCCATAGAACCATAAATGCAGATTTTATGTGTGGAATCGAATATATCACGCAGCATTGTAAAGGATGACACGTGATAATACCATTTAATATTTCATTTTAAATTTAAATTCATTGTCACTATATGTGTGAAAATCAACTTGTTCTCTTCGTTCGCGCTGTCTTTTTTTTTAAATGTTATCGAACTAGCACTTAATGCTGATATACATAATCGAAACTTTAACGATACAAAACTTTTACATTTTCTTACTCAGCTTGATGTTAATTTGTCGTTTTTCAACTCATTCTTTAGTTCCTTTAAGTTATCAACGGCAAGCAATTTACTCAACCTGGTAGTATTGCATTTGAGAATGACTTTCATATTTTATCTGACCATTTTCCCAAGTTTTGCATACTTTCTTGACATGTTTTGAATCCATTTACATCCCAGCTCATACCGGTTGTGTTTACCATTAATTTTCATACATGTTCCACTTACGATACTAATTAATTAATTGGATTTTAATATTTCGTCTTCACCTGTTGCAGATATGCAAATTAGTTCTTACATTGTCTCCCATCCCAAACAAGTTATATTTTGATTCCACTATAAAACAGTGAAGAAACAAAACCATTGTTGTTGTTATGGGGTTTAACGCCATTTTCAGCACAAGATAGGCTATACATGGCGGCCAGTATAAATGGTGGTTGAAGAACACGGAAAAATCCATAGAAAGAACCACCGACACAGGTGAAGCTATTGGCAAACTTTCTCACATACCCACATTGGCCGAATTTGAGACTCGAACCCACAAAGAACCACCGACCCACGAGAAGCTACTGGCATACTTTCTCACGAACCCATGCAGACAGAGGTGAGATGGCAGTGATCCGTAACGGTAGGCGCTTGAGACCACTCCGCCATATCATATGAACATAAAACCAAGAAATGCAAACTTACTCTAGTAAAATCAATCTTAGGTATTCAGTAAATAATAAATCATCTGGATCAGAAACTATAACATTTACAACCACCCGAAAATAGTGAGCGAATGCAGCTATTTTGTGAATATGAGGAATTGTTTGTGATATTCAAATATGAACGAATAAATTTACCATGACGATCAGATTTTCGATTCTTTACCAGTAGAACAGAATCATTAGAGTAGAAATCCTATTAAGCAAAAAAGTTGGGAAAAGAAAAGTAAATATTTACTGGAGGTTAGTTTTATTGTACCCAAATGTAGTTCACATTGTGTTCTTCTGCTTAAAACAGACAATTCATTCCGTATGTATACTGACAATATAAAATTCAACCGTGCCACCAAACCTTTCTTTCAGGAAACGGTTCTAAAACAAACAATGACATTACCAAATGATTTCGGAATAGCATTTAGGTTAATAATTGTTCAACAATAATTATGCCCCATTCTATTGATGTATTGTTTATATTACCCGCACTTGTCTCCGATAAACATCAAATACATACTAAGCAAGACAGTGGGGCATATTACACCTTTATAAGTTTTATCTGGATGTGAGTATGAGCCGAACATGATTCTTAAAGTAAGATCCCATTCATTTAATACTTAATAATATTTCTTCTTTTTTTATAAGTAAAATAAATTACCCAACGTCCATATAACTTTATGTCGATGTGTTACGAATCTATGCTCATGAACTAAGAAGCAAAGCATGCAATTTTAAAACACCTTAACGATTAATTTAAATGTCTAATTAAAGAATATAAAAATTTACGAAGAACTATGAATTAAATCAAAACTATTCCTAAAAGGTTGCAAATGAATAAAGTTTTTAGAATGAATCCCATGTCATAGAATGCGTCGAAGTTTTGATGTAAGAAATGCCATTGTCCAAAAGGTCTTTAGATGAATTCACTACAGTTCCAGAATACTAGTTTACTCCGTAGTAAATTAATTAATTACAGTTAGAAAATAAATTGCCAAAGACATGGTTTCTGTTATATATATATATATATATATATATATATATATATATATATATATATATATATATATATATATATATATAAAGAATACAAATCATATGGCATATAACAGTCCTTTCAAATGCACTGGATCCAGCAAGGGATCACGTGTGTCAGGGATTGAATAAGATAAATGCAATAAACTGACAAGCAACAGTGCAAAAACTAGTATCTCTCTAGCCTGAGCGCTTTCGACTCTAAATGAGTCTTTATTAAAGGCAAATACAGAACATGGACAAGACAGACAATTAAAATACAAAAACCGTGTTTCGAACATTAAAACCAAGCTGTTTAACCCAAGAAGATTAGAAAAAGACAGCCATGCACAAATTTAATTATCTTTTCCAGCTGACACATTTTCTTTTAAATAATTCTCTAAATTTGCTTAATTGCCTCTAACTACTAATATAAAATATCCGGGATATAATTTGCGCGTACATAAATTTACATACAAAAACATATGTGTCGCTTTTGCTCATCGATTTCACATTTTACAGCATCCGCGACTAGTTGTAACATAATAAATTTCAAGGCTTAATTCCTGTAGAAACAGGCATGTAAAGTTCTGTAAACACGGTTTTTGTATTTTAATTGTCTGTCTTGTCCATGTTCTGTATTTGCCTTTGATAAAGACTCATTGAGAGTCGAAAGCGCTCAGGCTAGAGTGATACTAGTTGTTGCACTGTTGCTTGTCAGTTTATTGCATTATATATATATATATATATATATATATATATATATATATATATATATATATATATATATATATATATATATATATATATCCAACATTGAATACATCTGTATACTGATATTAAAATAAGAACATATGAAAGAAGAATTAAATTAATTGTCTCCCTCTATACATCTATATTTACCCTTAAATACCTAAAACGTAATTTGTACCAACTCGATAGTAACACTTAACAATAAAAGGCATCACAAAGGAATCAAACCGACCGACCCATGAAATGGGAATTAATTTCAGTCTTCTTGGAGAGCAGCTGACCGACCTATTCAATCAAACATAATCCAAGCTTGTAAGCAGATTCATTATTAATATTATTTTTAAGGATATTAAACAATATGTAATCTACATGCATGTACCAAAGTAAAAAGGCACAATACAAATATTCATAACACATCTTCTCATAAGGAAAAAAAATATCAAGCTTATAGTTTTCTTTGAGGAGCCTAATATCAGTGTTATATTCATGCAACATCAACCTCCATCTCATGTGTCTCTAACGTTTGCTATTTTGTGTCATGAAAGTAGGTTTTTTCGGTCACTGAATAAAATAAATACAGTAGTAGCTGAATTAACATACACTTCAAAGTGTTTCACAGCAGCTGATATTAAATTCATGAACAATGTATAGAAAGTGAAATAATTTATCTCGTGCTTGTTTAGTGTTTTGAGAAATAGTACATCTTCAAAAGATCTTATCTGCCTTCAACAGCGATTAATGTTGATTACGGGGCTTGGACTTCCATCCATCTACATGTCTCCCATATCACGTGACCGTGACAGGTCATGTGGTCAATATTTGTCGCTGACGAAGGCAGTATGATATTTCGAACTCATAAGATATTTATGATCTGAGCATGTGAATTTCTAATGATAATGAATTATCGATATCAATATAGCAACCTTTTCAGATGTTCCTATCTGATGTTAATCAAGGTCGGTATGGACATCACTATGGTTGCAATTCTTGAACTCTTCACTAATATGAGTTATGTAAGGTTGTCCACATGATAATTTCCTTAACCACACTATAATTAGCACTTGTAATACAGACAATGAAATGCGGACTTAACGAGTTTTTCAATTAAGAACTTTCTGTAAAATGTAGTGCTCTCTTGGTCTTTCAAATTCTCAGTGAGGGAGTTCTCTATGCTTCCCTATTATAATGCTTTAATTATCAATTGCATTTCGATTTCTTTCATTTGCATCTGAAATATAGTTTACTTTCTTTTTTATTATATTGTATTTGCATTTGCATTTCTTTTCTCTTTCAGTTTCTCTTTGTGATTTTGGTTTTTTTATCATTTCATTGTGAGGTCGAAACTTTCTCAGCCCTATTTCTACTGTACGTTTCAATTATATTGCTAAATAGATTCAAATCATTTGCATAAAACATTAACTTGTCCACCACTGGACCAAACAATTTTTGACTTCTTGTTTTGCCATATATGTGTTTGCTTTCGAAATGGATTATTATTTGGCTAGTTTAAGCAACTCGTCCATTTAGGACTCTCACCCTATATATGACATTGTGCAAACTTGTTAGTTTTACTATGTGAACTCAAAATACCAGGAACCAATACAATTCCGAGACAAAATAAATTTACATTTCAAAATGTTAATTTCTATGACAGATTTCTGAGAATATAACATTGGATACGAGTTTTTTGGCTACTCGATACGTGACATTTCACATTACCCCACGCCACAAAGGTGTCGAGATAAGGGTGGGCTGTTCACTTTAGATTCAGACATCATCTGATGTATATGTCAGGTACAGAATAATTGTCTTTGGTATGATTCGGCAGGGGATCTAGCACACGATCTGTCGAAGCGGATGCTCTAATCACTAGGCCATGAGAGCTGTTGTGAGCTTTCTGTCAATGAATATATAAATTGTGGAACGTGAAGCAAGTTACAATAAAGAAGCCCACTGTGATGAAGTATTTCATATAGATAATAATGTCAGTCTTGTGTCATAGAAACATTAGAATAATTCATGGGAGAGAATTTTAGGACAAAGCTCATAGTGGACAATGAATAATCTAAGTAATTGCTTCAAGTTTCATTGCATGTGAAGTGAAGCAAAATATTAATTTATTGAATTTCACCTTACCATATGTTTAAAAATTTCAAATCGCATGATTTTGAATTACAATGATGTGCATAAATTGTGTATAAATTAGAGCTGCAATTTTGAGTGACAACAAGTACAGGCAATGACCAATGCTATTGCACCCTAAAATTGCAAAAAGTTTGACTGGACAAATTTAATCCGTAAGACATTTTCTTTCTGTGAGACACTTAACGAATAGAGTACAATTCTGAGATTGCCAATACGTCGGTGCATTGTCTTCAACAGATGTATGAAGCATTCAATCTAAATAAACATATTTGTCTTAATAGTTATGAAAGGACAGCCATTAGTTGGTTGGAATCGTAATGTCTGATTTTTTTATTGTCGTGACTTATTTGTAAAACTTTGGACACATATATATCAGATATAAAACTACAAATGTCTGTTTAATTTTTCATCGTCAAAGCTTGAATAAAGCATTTATTTTATTTTTCTTGAAACTACATAGTAAATATTGAGTGTAATATTTCAAAAAGTTGCAATTTGCTGGGACAAGATAATAAACTTAGTGATAAAACGTTTCGATTATTTCAGAATGTATTTTTAATTTTTATTGAGAAATGAATTCTTGAATTTTTTTTTACTAAATTCTTCTATTTATAATATATTGTAATGGAATGTTTAATTGTTTAAAAGAATTCATATTTATTTATATTTAGGGTAATTTATATTGTAAAAGAGGAATTCGCTACCGACTTCATGTTTAGATTCAATGTTGAAATAAAGTATTCTTTAGGTAACAAAGAGTAATCTCTAGTAACATATTCCAAATTAGTATTCTATTTTAAAATGAGTAAAATACATTTCTTCAAAATTTATTGTTGCAATAATTGCAGCTATTACATTTTATATTCATTGGCTTTCATGAAATTGAGATTTAACTATTTGTATTACATTTTAAAATGCAGAAACTATACAAATGAATGAAGTTAGCACGCTTGAAAGGAAAGTGTAATTTTAAATGTATTTTCATGAATTTTGAATATAAAGCTTATAGATGTACTTATAGAATGTAGTAATATATGTGTGTTGATTAGTTTAAATAAAGTTCCTTCATTATGTAGCTAGAAAGACTTGCTTCTCTCGATCCGTACCTATTCTTCTTCTTCATCTTCTTCTCTCTCTCTCTCTCTCTCTCTCTCTCTCTCTCTCTCTCTCTCTCTCTATATATATATATATATATATATATATATATATATATATATATATATATATATATATATATACCTCATTCCCCAGACTGTGCTTCGTCATCGTAGTGACACCTCTTTTCAGGAACCTATTCTTCTTCTTCATCTTCTTCTTCTTCATCTTCTTCTCTCTCTCTCTCTCTCTCTCTCTCTCTCTCTCTCTCTATATATATATATATATATATATATATATATACCTCATTCCCCAGACGTAGCTGTGCTTCGTCATCGTAGTGACACCTCTTTTCAGGAACCTATTCTTCTTCTTCTTCATCTTCTTCTTCTTCTTCTCTCTCTCTCTCTCTCTCTCTCTCTCTCTCTCTCTCTCTCTCTCTCTCTATATATATATATATATATATATATATATATATATATATACCCATAAGAATTCACATAAAAGTTGGTGAAGAATATTACAATATCCCTGGGTCTATCGCACTGCCAATTTCCCCAAGATGTAGCCGTGTCTACACCGTTATGAGTGACGACATTCTTTTAAGAGAGCCTGGACTCTCTCTCTCTCTCTCTCTCTCTCTCTCTCTCTCTCTCTCTCTCTCTCTCTCCACATGGACATTGACATTTCTTAACTTATTAGTAATTCCTTCTCATAGCAAGAAATAAGAAGAAGGTTATGATAAGTTACTATACAAACTTACATGACACTCCTAACTCCGTCTCAACGGTTCGATCATCTTCAGACTGGTATTCAGGGAGGCGCTTTTAGAAGATGTGCACAATGATTTGTACAGTGGGAATGCTACCCCAATGTCAAATTTAAGGGAGCGATATATATATATATATATATATATATATATATATATATATATATATATATATAGAGAGAGAGAGAGAGAGAGAGAGAGAGAGAGAGAGAGAGAGAGAGAGAGAGAGACTGAGAAGTAGACAGAGAGAGATAGATAGAAAAACAGACAAAAATGTGACGAATTAAATAATTATACGTATTAAACGTTTATTATTGGACATGTCATACATAAGGAGATGCGTCGACAAAATGTGCAAAATATGCATATAATAGATTCAGCTTCTAAATAGACCTTACTGGAACAAGCCTGGGGTTTCATTGCGGAGAGAATGAAACAACGTTTGAGCGAGTCTGGTTTTGAGAGTCCATGTTTCCTTTTATCCAAGGACTTCAAGACAACAGTGGTCATATGAAAGGCTTTTAAATGTTGACAATCTACAAGTATATTATGTTCAACTAATGAACATATATAACGAAACTCAACTTAACACTTGCAAATTAAGACATGTATTGCATTTGTATCATACCTCGGTAAGCCGTTCAAAGCTGAATATCAGTACTTCAAATCATGTATTACAAATCACAACCCAAACACTGACTACAGAGAAATTATTATTATTATCACAAATTATTAAACACGTATACCTAAAAACACCTAGATGATTCCATTATTTAAGAAAAATGAGCTGATTTATTTTACGAAACTAATTAATGCTGTCCAAAAGACTCTTAAAACTGTATATTCTCAAGTCAACTCTTAAAAATGTTGTAATTACTCGGGTTAAAATCATTTTTTTTCATCACCAACTCGACTTTGCCATCATGTTGACTTTGTTCCGGATTCTTTATTCTCCTTTAACCTACACAAATTAGTTTATATTTCTCTGGATTTATTTCAGACTCCTCTAATTTCTGGGAAAGTTTCCTAGTTATAATACCATATGTTGTCGAAACTAGTTGAACCTAACATTATATATATTTTCTTGTCCCCATTGCAGTCCTTTAAAGGTTCTGAATTTCAGTACTAATTGAGTGACATTTATATAATGCATATATAATGTTCCAGAGGTTTTCCCAGTCATTGCTTAGGTCCGTTACACTTTTGCAATTTTGCTACCCTTTTTGTCTAGGTAAAGTTTATTTCCGGAATATCTGCAGTCTCCGCAAACGTTTGGAACAGTTTTGTAATTTTGCGACTACTTTTAGTCTAAGTAAACTTAATTTAATTTTCTGAATATTTTCTAGTGTCTACAAAAGTCGCACACAATTTTGGAATTACAGTATTGCTTTTAGTATAGGTCACATTTTCAAATATGTTTCAGGAAAATTTTCACTCTCCCCTAATGTGATGGAATACATATTGTATTAATACGTTTATTCGTGACTGTTTTAGCGTCAGTCTGGAGTTGGATTCCCTTTTGAAATTTATTTATTGCATCACAGCAAAATATACAAATTTAACGACAGCTCCAAAATTAACTGAGGTTAGTTACAATGAAATGAAACCATACACCCGAGTGGTTTATGAGCTCATCGTTACGTATCACTGCCAGCCCACCTCTGTCTCGGGCTCGGGCAATGTGTGTATGTGAGAAAGCTTGCCTTTAGGTATCACGGTACCAATTGTTTTTCCATAGACCTCAATGCTAATATTTGGAGAGATAAATATATTTTCTATCCTAATTTAGCGTGCATCTCACACACTGTTATAGAGAACAATGTTAGATTGTCAATTTGACGATGACAAAACCAGGTACTCCATTGCATTTAAGAGAGATAACTCTGCTGGCACTAGACAGGGGTATGAGTTATCTAGTCACAACATACCTATTTTCAGTCATGTGTATTACATTTTGAAAAAATCATAAAAAATACAAAATTTGATCTATTTAGGAATTAGCATAAATTCACATGTTGCCAAGAGGCTAAACTTGCGCAATTGATACCGTTATACCTGTAGCTTCTCGTGGGTCGGTGTTTTTTCCGGGGTTTACCCGGGCTCTTCCTCCATCCTTTATACTGGCCGCCATGCATAGTCTATTTTTCTCCATCCTTTATACTGGCCGCCATGCATAGTCTATTTTATGCTGAAAAATGTTAAACCCTACAACAACAACAACGTGACCATACACCATCAGTGCTACTTTCCTGTCGATGAATCAAAAGTGTCGGCTAATGTTAAACCTAAACAATAATGTTAACATGGTTTTCCCATAGACACCTATAGTGTCCAATTTTCAGGTCAACTCTAACAATGGAGCAATAGAGTACCATTTGAAGTCAGCAGCTTTGAAGAATGCTACATTACTGATTCAATGTTAAGACTCCTCTTGCCATAGATTGGCGTTGTATGTTAAACCAAATGTTGACAACGGCTATCACGCTATGCCATATACAAGAGTGAAATGAAAACCAACTGCATAATGTTATGTACCACTTTGCCCCACCGAGGTTCATATTACTATTGTAAATTGTGAATAATTTTGCAAGTAAGGAATATTGTATCTTTATCATCCATCAATCTATCAAACCGTCGAACCATGCATGCATGCATGCATACATACATACATACATACATACATACATACATACATACATACATACATACATACATACATACTATTTTTGCATGAACACTGTACAGGTTTCATTGTTACTTATCGTTTATTCGCACTTAATGTGAATCTGATCCTAACATTTTCATCCTAATGTCCTATTTGCGTGACTGTTGTTGAATGTAAATAGTTTTGTCAATTACAAAAGTTACGATTTCAACGCCTACGTACAAAATTCAAAGTTACCCTTACAATAATATTCTTTGTCTCTCGTCATATATATGTAATATATGTGTGTATGCGTGCGTGTATATGTGTGTGTTTCGTTCTGTGTGTGTGTGTGTGTGTGTGTGTGCTTGTGTTTGTGTGTGTATGTTTCTTTTGTGCGTGTTTGTGTGTGTGTTTGTTTTTGTTTTGTGATTGTGTGCGTTTCTTGTGTGTGTGTGTGTGTGTGTGTGTGTGTGTTACAGCGAACCCGTCATTACGGCGACAGTTCATTGTCATTGGGTAGTCATTATGGCGACAGTAGCATTAGGGTGACAAAATTTGTGTCACCTTAATGTTTGCTCTCGTACTGTACATTACTTTGCTGATTTATTCACATACAGAAGTTCATGTAAGTATTATAATATCGCTTTTAACTAGTATTTGATGTTATTTATTCAAGATATACATCTCGTTATTAAATATTGTTATGCAAAAATATATAGGTGTATTAAGGTTGTGTTTAGCCCCATAGCCCCACCGTCACTACATAACCATTATGGCGACATTTTAAAAACTGCTTCCACTTTTATCAAAGTCAAGTAATATTTTTCGGATATTTAATGGAATGATTTAAAATAGTAATTAACACTTTGTAATGTGTTTTCTTTAAGATCAAATTCAATGACAACTCATAACACACTCGAATTTTTGAAATGCAGTCGAAGAAACTGCAATAGTTTGTGTTCTATATACCATTCTTGTAATATATTCATGTATTCATGTGACCCTGGGTCAACGCATCCAAAACGAGGCTAAGATAGGCACCAATTTCGTTTTATCTCGCAACCATGGCTGCCAGTGCTACAGTTGATACCGGCAACGGAGAAATCGTGGCATTTATTGTTGTGTTCGTTGTGCAGTGGGAATGTTTGAATTCACATAGATTTAAGCTTCCACCATATTCCATCAGTAAAAAGATGGAGCTTCGTAGAAAATGGATTGTAGCAATACGTCGTGATACGGGGCCGAATTTTAAGGTAAGAAACTGGATCGGTGTAGGTTTGTTTGTATTTACTTGCAACTAAATGATGTAAGAAATAGAAATCCAAACGCAAAATAGATTCTGTCGATGAAGCAAATGATTGTATGTACGTGTGTTTTATAATGATAGGTTTCTAAAAATGTTACCCCAAGTCCCATTCCACATAACGGGGTCAACGAAAACTGGGCATACTTCACGCAGCGCATTTATATAAGAAATTATGAATTTACGTATAAGTAGTTAGTGCAGAACAAGTGAACTTTATTACCTCCTTTTAAAATAGAAATTAATAGATGGCACTGATATGTAATCAAACCATAGCTTCGTAACTTTTGGTTTATACATTTATTTCATACTCATAGTGTGTATGAGAGAGAGAGAGAGAGAGAGAGAGCATACAGACGGTGGAAAGCAGCCTCTGTTAAAACTCTTGCATAATTTTAAAATTTTAAATTATAGTGAAGTTAATAACTTTGCTAGTTATATTTTTTGTCTCCATTATAGTTACAAAAGTTGATGAAAAGTTACACTATTATTTTATCTTCTTCAGATCCTGTGAGTTGCATATAGAATGCAAAAGTAAAATTACATATATGGAGGAGAGACTGAGGAAAGCAGAAACATAATTGGAAGAAAAGGAAAGGAAACTGCAAGATTTGAATAAAAAATAAACATGGAGAAATTTGGATTGATGAGATTTACAGTTGACGATGAAATGATAGAATTTTACACTTGTTTTCCCATATGAGGTTTGTATAACCTTATTCAATGGCATCCTACTGCAATTAGAATGAAGAGTTTATATTACAGCACCAGGAATGACATCAACATCAGAGGACTGCAAAAAGCAATGGACCCAGTGGATTAACTTTTCATGTTTTTGTGTAGCTGTGGATTTCCGATTGAAGATATGTCTGTTCAATTTAATATTCACATGTCTTCTTTAAGTCAGAAAATAATCATGTGGACAAATTATTTGTATTTCTTACTGGGAAGTATAAATATTTGGCCAAGTCATCAGCAGGTTCAAGCAAACACAAACATGCCTCTCGAGTTTCAACTGTCCTACCCAGGAACCAGAATTATTATTGACTGCACATAAATATTTACAGAAAGACCTCATCTCTAGTGCTTACATCAAAGACTTTTTCAAACTACAAAACTCACAACTCCTGGAAAGGTTTGGTAGGGATAGCCGCACATGGTGCAGTCACATTTGTGTCTTCCTTTTACTCTGGATGCATGACTCTGAGTGATGTGGAGATCACACATCTGTCAGGGATTAAAGATTTGTTAGAACCATGGGATTAAAATCATGGCAGATAAAGGTTTTGTTTTACACAAAGTTGTCGTTGTTTTAGGCATTGATTGGAATTATTTGACAAGTTCATTCATTTATTTTGAAATGAGCATAAATGCAGATTTTATTTACTGCATTATTAAAAATACTCATTTTATAACTCCAAACTGCAGATGTGACATGAAATAATTATTGGATTCATTTGAAATCCATATTTTGTATGTCTTTCCATTGCATGACTTAATAATATCATTTGTGATGTCATGAAATCTAATTATGTGTTACTTGTATGATAAATTTAAATTCAGTGTGTTAACATGATGCCAATTATATGGCACTCACAAACAGCCAGCAAGAGGGCCATGAGTGGATGAGTGGTCTAAAGCGCTCTCTGTTACAGATCACTGCCATCTCACCTCTGTGTGTGTTCGAGTCTTGTATTTGGCAAATGTGGGTAGCTGAGAAAGCTTGCCAGTAGCTTCTCGTGGGTTGGTGGTTCTTTCTAGGGCTTTTCCCAGGTTCTTCCTCAACCGTGTATCATGTACTGAGAAATGGCTTTAAACCCTACAGCAACAACAACAACAACAAGCAGCAATATAAATAGGCTAACCTGAATTACATGATACTGATAACTGAGCAGTAGTACCAGTTAACAGTGATGCATTGTTATTTTTGTATTTGCTGACTGCAGTGTAGTTATGTAACATCTACCAGAGATCAGTGTTAGTTGCAGAGCTAACCTGCACATAATTATATAACAATTGCAACAAATAGCCAGCAATACTAGCAAGTGAGTAAGGGGCCGACCATAAATGACGTCACGCACCTACGTGTGTGTGTGTGTGTGTGTGTGTCGGGGTGTCACACATTTGGGACGATGGGGACGGGGGAGTTTAAGAAATATGACGTCACATCAAAATGCGCAACTTTACTAAAAGTTCCACTTAATTTTTGTATTACTTACAATTTATTTAATGACATTTTAAGTAGCTTCACGCGTGTCGGGCATGAGCTCAAATTACGATGGACTCTTCTTTGAACTACCAACACCCCTACTAGCCCCAGTAGCAGCAGAGGGGGGTAAACAGACCAACTGTTTAGGCGTTAGATAGACTTCCTTCTTGTTAATATTTACTAGAAAGGTTTATTTGACAAACTGAGGCTTCCTAGTAAATATTTAATAACGGGGTCGATTCGTCAAACTAAGGCTTCCTTGTAGGGTCCATTTGGCAAAAAAAAAAAAGACGCCATGTCGTTGGAGTTCACCCCTCTGCTGCTATGGTTAACAATGAAAATCACTACGATGAAAATCATTTATGATGAAAATCTTTAGGACTTTACAAACAGACTAATTTGTAAAACCTCGCCGCGTAAATCAGTTAGATTATTGGATTGATCAGTGAGTCTGAAATTAATTCTCGTTAATGAATCATTATGACATCGCATATAGACTGGATTAATTGGATCCTCGATTATTAGAAATCCTGGAGGAGCTATTGGTGCAAATGAATACAAAATATATCCCTGCTGAGCTTGATTTGATCGCTCAAGATTTATTTGATAGCTTCCTTCGATAACATCACATACTAAATTTAATGCTACCACCGAGGTTATATTCACGTTGAACGGAGCGATATGCCTACCACCGCCGTCTGGGTCATTATTATGTTTGAGGATAATTGTTTGTTGTTCTGTTAATTTTTTCCATGCGTCATGGATTTTTTTGAAACCTTCATCGATGGCATCATTGAGAGATTTTTGTAGTTCTGAGATATTATATCCTGGTAGTTTGAACTCAGGAATATCTACTATGTGTATATTATTTTTTAACGCAAACAACGTTGTCGTTTTAGGATTATCGTCATCTAATATCTCTTGAATAATTTTCAAATAAAATATTTCCATGTCATTGATGATTTTATTACATGTTTCTACGACACTGATAAATCTCGGGTGAGAGTACCGGATTTAAGAGATATTAACAATATCGAAATATCGAAATTGAGCGATGTTAAATTTTCAGTGATTTTATCCTGATCAATTAAGTAATATCTTTGGTCGTTCTCTTCTATTACTGTAATGAAAAAATAAGACTTATTGTAATCTCTATAGCTTTTTATTGGATTATCAGATTTTATCCTGTCGGTGGTATAATGAGATTTTTGTGGTTCAGGTGGTATGTTAACTTGTCGAGGTGGGATTTCAGGCCATCCTAGTACGGTTCTTATTGAACTCTGATAAATATTTACGACATAATTAGGTGAGTTTATCTCGATAGCAGATGATAACGTCGGCTCGTGAACCGTTATAGCGATTTTCGATTCTGCTGCTCCAGTAATTGATTTTATTCTACGCTGGAATTCAGCATTGATTTGTCCGATTTGGTATAACCCAGATGGTATCGAAACAACGTTCCAGTCTGAAGTTCCATCGGGTTTATTCTTATTCGCAAATACCAATGAATTATTCGGTTGTTGACCGCCAAATGCTACCGATCTGATATTAGGCCAGCTATGTTACATTTGTAGTTTTGCTAACGCTATTTCCTTCACGGGAATCGGAATCGGGAAATTCACACTGAATTCAGGATTCGTTGAGGTTATCGATATCATACTGGTCCTCATCGGTGTGGTATTTTCCGTTATTTGTTGAATAGGTTCGGTATTCTTTACTATTCGTTGAAGTAGTTCCTGCGGTGTTGCCATCGTTATTATATTCATGTTGTATTTCTAATTTTGATATCACGGAATCATTAAATACTACCATTACTGAGAACTTACTATCGGATATCGTTGAGGTTATTGAGATCAGGCTGGTTTGAATTGGTTCTGTATTCTCCACTATTCGTTGAAGTAGTTCTTGCGGTGTTGTCATCGTTATTATATTCATGTTGTCGCTCTAATTTCGACATCACGGAATCATAAATACTTACCATCGCTGAGAACTTACTATCGGATATTAATGTATCATCGAGCGACGACGATATCATCGAGGATAACTGCGAGTACGCGGTTGATACAACATTAAATTTAATTAAGTAATCTTGCAGTTTACGCTGGCTGCATGATGATATTTTTTTTTGTTATAATCGAAATAATTTCCGCGATTGTTGTCGCCGCAGATATACAAATTTGAACAAATATCGGTGCAATCATTATCACCGAGGAGAGTATTATACCAGCCCCAGCGATTACACCACTCACCGAGTACACGGTAACATAAATTACGGTGATTCTTCGTCGGTATTTCTTTATTTTTATTTGATACTCCTCAGTGAGGGTTTTGAGTCTATTTTGAAATTGTCTGACCTGATCAAAGCGATATTGTTGTGACGTCATTTTATTCTCAAATCATTTACGATTTCAATTAAGTTGTTTACTCAAATCCGCTACGAATTCCACATACCATGTTACTGAAACCCTAGCCAAATTCTTATCAGTGGATGCTATCGTGAACTGTTCGGTTGTATCCTTGTCGATGATCGTCGATATCGTATTGTTGACCCCAGATGAACTCGACGATGATATATTAAATTGAGTTGGCGTCACTAGTGTTAATCGATAAATACCCTTGACGGTTGCAGTAATATCTAATTTGTTGTTTGTGGGTGTCCACGCAAATGATCCGTGTTGGATCGTGTATGTTACGTTATTGGTTTTCGCATGAGGGATTTTTGTTTTTTCAACGATTGTTATCCTCGTTGCATCTTCCCTGATTGCCTCGATGGTGTTTTTCATCTCATCGATGGATTTTTTAGTATCCGGGAGTTTTATGTCAATTTTATCCAGCGTGGTTGCAAAGAATTTATCAATGATATTTTTACGAAACGATGTAAATTTTTCAACGTGATCTGCATATTTGACTTGAAGTGCTGCTAGTTCCAACATAGAAGTTTTTATCGATGTAAGATTTGGTGTGGTCACTGGAAGATTACCAAGGAAATCTAGTAACGGCTTGTCAATATTGTTAATTCTATCTATGATAGTTGAAACGAGTACACCTGGTTTGAGTTTACCCTGATCGGAAAATAACGTGATAGTGCCTTCGGTTGCGTCTCGTTGTTTAACTAAAATATCATCCAGGGAAACATTCCTAGATTTCAATTTACTCTGATCGAAAAAAAACGCGATAGTGCCTTCGGTTGCGTCTCGTTGTTTAATTAAGATATCATCCAGGGAAACATTACTAGATTTCAATTTACCCTGACGATCTTGAAATACAACTATTTCCCCGGGGTCAACACTTGCTAGGTTCAACATCTCAGCGATTTCATCGTCGATTATTTTTTTTATATCACCGGTTGCAGTGCCATCTGCGGAGGGTTTCTTCAGCGCTGATAGAGGTCTTCCCCAAATATCAATCATGTTATTGTAAAACTCTTTCTCTCTCTGAAATCTTTGATTTGAAATCTTTGATTTCCAGCGATTGCTGGTGCATTCATTTACGACGACATGTGGTGCTTTTCCAGATGTTGAAATAGCGTTAAGGACATTCAATACTTCGCTGCCACATATTGGTGGATCATTTATTTGTTGTGTTGGTAGCGTGGAATACCAAGTCTTCATTGGAAAAGTTTTTAAGTGGTTTATATAGCGGTTAAATTCCTTCGGTGGCGCTAATCCATATGAATCGAAATAAACAATTGCACGTGGATCAATTGCGTATGCAACCCAATAGGTTCCGGGTCCGGTGCTGTTATCAAGATTAATGATACCGGTTTCAACGCTGTTTGGTTGTGTCGGTAACTGATCTTTCATAAAGACACCTCTGAAGTTTTTAATCGCGAGCTTTTTAGCATCATCGAGTAAATCAAAATTGGACATTGGAGTCAAAGACTCTTCAATCAAAGACTCTACAACCATCGGTTTGGAAATCGAAGATTTCTGGGTTAATAAACCGTTGCTGGTAGTCTTAGACCCTTTCCGCTGTACCATGAATACGGAGTTCTGGTAGTCTTAGACCCTTTCCGCTGTACCATGAATACGGAGTTCCTGGTAGACCTTTTCCCTTCTTTTTTTATATCCTTTCCCAGTTGCTTTCTTTAGTGCCATTCCTGCCGCGGTACCAACGGCTCCTAACGCCGCCGCTTTAGCCACCGCTGGGGCAGCCACAGCAATCAATGCTGGTAACGCAGCTAACAACGGGAATATACCACCTGATTTTTTCATGTCACTGATCGCGGCTGCAGAGAGAGTGATCTGCACGCCTTTCTTATCTTTGAAAGCATCATTGAAGTGTTTTACTTGACGAGTTGTCAACGACAACTTATGCTGACCATCAGTCATCTGATTGGGTTTCAGTGTTATTGTGTTTCCGCATTTTTTAGCTGATTCCGATTGCAATTTCTTGAGTTGACCGGGAGTTAACGCAACACTAATATAACTGTATTTCATTATACAATAACAGATTGATCAAATGGAAAAATCCGAAGGATTTTCAATTACATGTTTTCTACTGGTGCATCTATCACTCTCATACTTCCGCCAACACCTTCGAGTAGCATTGATTTGTCGCTGAGAATGACAGCAACCGCTCTATAATTCGGGATAAGAATAACATCACCCGCTGCATTAGTCGGAAGCTTTACACGGTCTTTAAAGTGTATATCAACGATGGATTGTCTTGTTAAATCAAGATGTTCCAGCGAAAAGTAATAAATCGGATATTGATTTTTAAATTCCAATTGTGATATTTGTAAACCGGTATCAATATTTTGATAGCGCGCCATATATGTCAACAACTGATAATACACGCGTGCAATATGATTGTTTCGTAATCAAGTTGTATATCCTCGGATGGTTCCTGTTGGCCGTTTATTCTCAGCGAGACTTCTTTAACACCTAACTGATCAAATATCATATGACTACGTTCTTGATTGTTTAATCGCGTTTTATCCTGTAGCGCAACAAATATATGACGCGGACTTGAAACACCTTGTCGCGCTGCCAGGTGCCATCTAAATGCACCAGAAATATTAGAATCTATAGTATCTGTAGACACCGATAACCAACTTAACAACGATTTTCCTCCTTGGTCCATAAATGATAGTAATCGCCCTTCCGTGGTAATTGATGGAGTCAACACTGGCATCCACAGTGATAGTTTTGATAATCTAACTTTACCGGCAGCAACATCAGCACCTCGCCAAATTGTACCATTATCAGTACCCTTTCGCACTAGTACTACCGTATGCTTTTCTCCATAGATAACTTTTCGCACATTTCTGCAAAATCCAAATATATGATGTAGTGGAATCGCGCATGAAAATCTTCGACGATTTCCTTGTAGCATTGCTTTGCGTGTTGCAAATCCTAGATTGTAATCGGGATTAGCGCTTCCAACAATATCAAACGCAGCTCCTGGTCTAACTCTGTGTTCATAAGTATCGGGGTAATTTGGATCAATTGCAGTAGCTTGTGGTGTTCGTATTTTAATATACGGAGAGTGATTAGGGTGATCAGTAATATCCTTAGCGAACATCATAGATGGACCTGCCGATCTTGTATAATCGTCAGAATATCTTGCTAACCCTATTATTGTTGTAGCAACATCAACATCACTATCAATGGTTTCAATTTCTTTTCCATCGATGAGATATTTAGCGCAAGTAAATAACGCCATGATACCATTATTGACAAAACCCACTCGGACAAGTGGGTTATCTGCGTATGGTGTATGAGATGCGACATCTGTTACAAGTTCTCCTTCCACTTCGATAAATGCTTCACACGGTAGAAAGTATTTACTGGTATCATGAACTTGAAGTTCAATTCGCGATCGAAGATCTGGTTGTATTGCGTTATAGGCATAAAATTGATAATCGCGTACAGAATCATCCTTGCGCACTTCGGCTTCCATATCAAACGCTGGATCAGGTGATCGTTTGAACATTATATATATCTTCTTGATTTATCAAGGTCTAAATCATCGTCGTCGACCCCGCCGTGGTTTTTTTAAACCACTCCCCGCTATCATATTTGCGGTTATGTTATCTTGGGTGTTAGTCATCAACGACGCTAATTTCTGATCCACTGCGTTATTTATTATTTTACTAACTCCCGCTGACATTTCCGATGTAGATGGTAACGGTCCCGGTTTCTTTCGCCGCCGAACTAGCGATGTTAGTTTATCCCGAGCGGCCGAAAATCCTTTCCCGGCAGCATCTCCAACGGCGCTAATACCTTTATCACGAATAACATCAATAGCTTTCATTGATAGTTGTTTTGCTAGCGGCGCCACTTTTGGAGCCATTCTTGCAAATAACCCTGCAATTGTATTACCGAGACCATCACCATAGTACTCTCTATAAACTGGAAACCGCGAGTTTGCTACGTAGACGCTGGTTGGTTTATCATGATTGTAGTGTATGATCATCTTATTTAAATTATATTTATCTAATGCGATGACTTAATCGCTGTGGTAACCATCCGTAGGATTTTCCACTAACTCGTCAATGAAATCTCGATATGTTTTGATATCCATGATGCCACCTTGAAATAACCGCATGCAGATATCAGCTGCTTTATCCCGGTGAGTTATTTCCAGATCGTTTTCCTCCGATGAGAACCTCTAATCGTGCTATATCACCGAGAATATTGCCAGGACATTGAATAAGACCACTACCTGAAATTCCACTCCCAGAAAATCCCTCCCCGCTACTATAACCAGTTGCACCCTGTGTGTCTGTTTCTTGACTTTGTAAATAATTAAATAATTTATCCACATCATCTTCATCTCGATCAGATGGTGTATACAATGGTCCATTCGAAGCTTCGGATGGTAGTTGTTGTTGAGGTTTGTTTTTGTTTTTGAGGTGAGAAAGATATTTTCTTTGAGGGTTGCTGTCGCTTTTTTTTGTAATTTTTGCGTTTTTTGTTGTTGTTTTAGTTCTTCATATTGATCATACACTGTACCCACCGCATTGATATATCCTATGTATGATGTATTATCATTATCAATTTGACTTGTTTCAGTTTTGATTTTGTAGAATACATCAGCCCAATGTTTTATACTTCTAACATACTTATGATGTTCTTGTTTCAACATTTTGTTTCTGTTTTCATAAGTCGTAACAACAAGCGCAGGAATTTATGCTGGATTAGTCTTATCAGTTGCTGCTAACCCTTCCTCGTTAAATCTCGTGCGTAAATCACCTACTGTTCTTTTTGATTCACTAACATCAATATCACCGCGGAGTTTTTGTACAGCTTGTTTTGTTTGTTCAGTTTCTGCTGCTATTTTTTCAAGTTCACCAATAAGAGGTTTTTCTTTTCTTGGTGGTTTTCCCTCCTCGGGAATATCTCCCCATATAGCACGCTCAGTAGCTGATATTACCCCCTTCGTTGCTGTGGTTATTGGTTTAAACAACTCTTCAGATCCCACAGAAAAGTCAGTTTGTAAACTCTGTCTATCTTGCAGTTTATTCCTGACAGAGTCGCGGATTGGTATAAATTTTTTAATCGCATATATTCGCTCACGAGCCACCCGAGTGGTTAATGCTTCATTTACCATTTTTGAAATCGTAAACAATCTTCCAATTTGAATCTCGAAAGCGTCGAATTCAATGTTAAGTGAAAAAGTCTGCGGGAAATCCTATGTTAAATCGGGCATTTGACCCGACCGAGACCACGTTGATATTTTGGTGTTCTTTGGTGATATTTTGGTCGAATTTGCTGATTTTTTGTTAAATTTTTGTTAAATTTTGTCAAAAAAAACGCCGAATTTAGCGTTAAGTGAAAAAGTCTACGGTAAATCCCATGCAAAATCGGGCATTTGACCCGACCGAGAAAACTAAAAAAAGCGTCGAAAAACCATCAGCGCGGATAAAAAGCACCAAAATCAGACAAAAAAGCACCAAAATCAGAAAAAAAGTATTTACTATGAAAATTTCAGTAATAAAAAAATATTTTACAACTTCCTTGTAGTAAAACAATAAATGCCAGTATATAATTTCACCGCTATTGTTGACTAAAGCCGCTGTCCGAAAGGAGGCTTTCATTTTCTTGAATTAACGCCCGTATATTTCTAATCTTCGAATTAACCTCTTTTTTCAATTCATAATCTCGCCCCAATTCTTTTCATATTCCTTCCACGATAGTAAATAACGGGACAAACACACTTACGTCACCACAGCATGCAAGAGAGTCCCGAATAGAATTCTGGATTTTTTTTTATCAGCGCATACTTCTTTGGCAGCATATATTTGTTAGTGTTAATACCGTATTCTATATCTTGAAAGTCAGACATAATTTGGTCAGGGTTCAAATTGTCAGATAGTTTAATCTCTTGGCTTTTCAATTTATAAATTTCAGCTATAATCCTATTCATATTTTCAGAATTCGTATATGATAATACATATTTCTAATACAAAAAAAATTGAGGTCAATTTTGAAGGATCATATCATAGCAGTTCTTGGAATTTATATCATAATAGTTCTTGGAATTTATATCATAATAGTTCTTGGAATTCATATCATAACAGTTCTTGGAATCCATATCATAATAGTTCTTGGAATTCATATAACATCAGTTCTTGGAATTCATATCATAACAGTTCTTGGAATTCATATCATAACAGTTCTTGGAATCCATATCATAATAGTTCTTGGAATCCATATCGTAATAGTTCTTGGAATTCATATAACATCAGTTCTTGGAATTCATATCATAACAGTTCTTAGAATTTATATCATAATAGTTCTTGGAATTTATATTATAACAGTTCATGGAATTCATATCATAACAGTTCTTGTAATTTTATATAACAATTCCAGGAAGTCATATCATATCGCAGTAGTTCTTGGAATTTTATATAACAATTCCAGGAATTCATATCATATCAGTTCTTGGAATTCATATCGCAGTAGTTCTTGGAATTCATATCATATCAGTTCTTTGAATTCATATCATATCAGTTCTTGGAATTCATATAACATCAGTTCTTGGAATTTATATCATAACAGTTCTTGGAATCCGTATCATAATAGTTCTTGGAATTCATATCATAATAGTTCTTGGAATCCATATCATAACAGTTCTTGGAATTCATATCATAACAGTTCTTGGAATTCATATAACATCAGTTCTTGGAATTTATATCATAACAGTTCTTGGAATTCATATCATAACAGTTCTTGGAATTCGTATCATAATAGTTCGTGGAATTTATATTATAACAGTTCTTGGAATTCATATAACAGCAGCTCCCTTGGTGTTATATTGAATAATGCAAAATATGATTTAGACATACGAAAATCGAATCTTTTGTCCATTCCTTTTGGAAATCGCCGTCTTGGTTATATTCTCTGCAACACGTCGTACTGAGACTTCACAAATACCGAAATATCTACCGGCTGCAGTCATTGATTGAAATATTATCTCCTCGTTAGTTGCTGTATTAAATGATTTCACAGGTCTCTTCCCAATTGATTTATAAGTACCAGTTTTTCCAGATGCAGTATTCTCACTTTGTGTAACAGCTCGTAAATTATTCAAAGAATTATCAGTCCTAATCCCATTTATATGATCAATAACAAGACCATCTTTGATCAATCCATTAAACACCTCGAAGACGAATCGGTGATTATGATAAGTTTTCTTTCCGGTGCCAAACACCAAATACCCCTGATTAGTCATAGCACCAACTGGCTTCTTCAATCTACGGTTTCGGAAAATACCATCATTGGATGCCTCATAGTTTGGAATCTCGGGATGTGGTCGGAATTCTTGGTTCATTTATATACTATATTATTATTTGTCTAATTCATTATTTGGTTGAATGATAGCACTACTTGGAAATCTTTCAATGTAATCTTGAGGTGTTCTAATGACCTTGTCACTGACACTGTCAGAGTCATTGATGCAATTCTTAGTGGATTTTTTAATGGAATCTTTAATTCTCTTATCATAATAACGCTTCAACTCTCTGTATCTCTTACCACCACAACCGAGACACAATTGTGATATTCCTCGCACCCCTACTCCACATCTTATACAAGGAATCGGACCAAGGCTTCCGCGTCGAACGCTTTGCATATGATACCCACAGAACTCCTTTCTGCATGATTTGTTACACGGGGTTACTGATCTAATCATGAGCCATTTGCAATGATTCATTATATAATATATTTCTTATTTAAATACTTGTCTTAATTATAGCATGAAGGAATTCGAGAGATTATCGAAAATTAAACCCTGGAAAAATGCTAGATTTAATCTCGATAGAGTCTCCGTAGCACTAAAAAATCTAATAGGTGATAAAACTATGATAAGTAATATCAGTGACTGTTTTAATGAATTCAAACACGATGGAGCATCTCATTGTTGGTCAACATTTCGAATTCATGGTAGTGTTGATGCTACCATGAACGACGAACGCGCAGCAGTGATAATCTCACATCTTACGCGGAAAAAGTATTTTTTTAGAGTGAAATTCATTATTAGTTCAGACACTGGAGATTGGATTATCAGGGATAAATTTGAACCCATCTTGAAGGATAAAAGAACCGTCGTTGTGAGTCAAGATTCAAAACCAGGAATTCTGACTGGAATTGACAAACCGTACTACGAGAGATCCTATCCTGTAACAGCAGTTGTTTATGGGATATATCTGTTAAATGATAAACCGAGTATTGAAAAACTAAAACCCATGAAACTGTCATTGATGACTTCGTCATCGACTTCGTCAAGAATGAATTGTGTAGCAGAACGAATATTAGAACACTTCACAAATTGACTGATTTAAAACGCAAAAAAATAACCGAGTGGGGACTAACAGTGAAATTAAAAATGTGGCAGAGTTAGAACGAATACTAAAATTCCCAATATCAGTAACGACAATGACAGGAGAAGTATTATACGAACCGAAATATAAATCAAGAGGAGTTCCAATCAAAATTATTGATCATAACGAACACGCATGGACATCTGCGGTAACAATATTTCCGCGAACACGAACAATAAAATATATACCCGAAGAATTTTCCGCTCCAGAATTCTCAGAAAAAAATTGTTCGATGCTATTTACCAGTTGAGTAAAAACGATCCGGTGTCAGTGTGGTTACTTCACAGCGCTGAAAAACCCGAGGGTGGATTGGATCAGTTTGTAAGACCCATTGGAGAATTAGACCGTACTGAAGCCCTCCATGACAAGATGAAAAAACTAGCTAGTAGTTTCTCGAAGAGTTTCGACGACGAACAATTATTAACAAATTGCTTTACAATTCCGTCGGTTGCAGCTCATTTTGCGAAAAAGAGAAACTCGTGGAAACCAACACGAGCTGAATTTCTCACAGATATCAAATCAAGGTGCATCGAATACAATCACGGCGGATTATGGAATACAAAATACGACCCCAAAACTATTATTTCGGTTGACATGGTTGCGTGTTACCCAGGGAGTTTTCTCGGGTACGGAGAAACCGCTAAATACTTCAAGCGATTTGGACATCCCACTCATGAGATGGCCCGTGTTGCGATTAATGGACCACTGCCTGATTTTGATTTAACCGGAATCACTCGTGTGGTATCATTTGAATTGGCTAAAGGACTTCATCAATGTTGTTATGTCTGGATTGGTAGACATATGTCTGTGAAACACTGGATGCCAATAGTGTTACTACGGTATATGATCGATTGTAGCATGCTGATATCGCTGATTGTCGGTGAAGCAATTATATCATATCGAGCACAGACTGAGGTCTGGTTGCCACAACTTGATATAGATAGTATATATCACGAATTGGTCCAAACTGTTATTTGAAATCAGAAACAAAGACGCAAAAGATCTCGGTAGAAAAATAATTGGTAAATTCACTCAAGGTGGTAAATACGACAATGGACGATATTCTTCACGGTTGATTATAGACAGTGTTGAATACGATTTTATAATCGCGGATGTAACATCTAAGGGTATATATGTCGATCGTAAGGACGCTTTCTTGTCGGATGGAACCGAATTTGGTACAAATGTTACTTACAATGATGGACACAGTCTTCAGTATACACATTTGAGAGCATCTATGCTGGCTTATGTTTCTATCAATTTATTTTCGATGATAAATAGATTTCCTGACACCGCAGTTAGAGTCGCAACTGATTCATTGCACATAGACGCGAAACACAGCAACGCAGTGGCCGAATTCACAAATTCCGACGAGAGTTGGGGGTGTTGGAGAATTAAGCAGGAAATACCGTGTGATTATTCCAAATCAGCAGATGTTACGATTGAAGATATATACTTAAAAAGCAATCAGTGTTCAAAATTATCTAACGCACCTCAGATATCTGATCCTGTATGTAGATATAAAACAGTTTATTTAAACGGTTGTGGTGGGTCAGGAAGGACGACTCGCGTGATTGAGTTATTTCGTGGGAAAAATCGTACGGATTTCACAAACATGATTGTACTAACACCAACACACAGACTTGCCAGAGAGATGAAACAACGAGGGCTTAATGCTTGCACTTATCATAGTTTCTTTCGATGGAAAGGTGACGAATGGACTCCTGATCGAATGGTTGAGAAATCTATCCCTGATGTCATAATTTGGGATAAGATATGCCCGGTGTCGTTAGATGTATTACAAAAGTTTCTCGAGTGGTTATTACACGCGAACACAAAGGTCGTCATGTGCGGTGATCATGGGCAACCACCACCATTTGTCGGTTTATCCCCGCATGATTGGCTAAAGAATTTTGTAGACTACTATGAAGAAATTAACACCGATCATATAGCACTTGATGAACAATTACACGAGTTCAAAAAACTAATCAGATTACAACCTGATAGAATTCAATGTGAAATAGCGCGTGAAATAATTTCGGAAACTCCCATGAATGATTTTTGGGAAGCGTGGAGACCAAACGATTTGATAATTGCAAGTAGAAAGATAGTCAGGGACACACTTAAGATGAAGTTATTTAAAACGCATAAAGAAAAATTTGCAACACTTCCAGTGCCGTTGTGTTATAGGCCTTTGGATACACGAAAGCAGAATATTGAAGTTGATATTCCAGGCTTGACAGAGAAGCAGAATTTAGTGTTAAATGATATTGTGCTGGTTGATATCAACTTCGTCGAAGATGCATTGCGCGCTGATAAATCCCCGTGGACGCTAGGTTACGCAGCGACGATACATTCTTCACAGGGATTAACTATATCCGATACAATTGTTTGGAGAGTGGTCGAATTTAGTCTATCTCGCAGTATCCAGAGTACGAAGAATAAATCAACTTCGAAGAGTTGTCCTAACAGTCAGGAGATGATAATGACACTACAGTAAGTGATATTGTCACTGGTGATTTCATCACTAAGGACATAATCCGAAAAAAACTCGCTGGTTATAAACAGCAGGATAAAAAATAATAGAGAATTTGATATTGATCCTGAATTAAAAATCACGCTGAAGCAACAACAGAATAATCACTGCGCGAGTTGCAATTGTATAATGCGTTGGTGTTGGTCGGATAAGGACTCTCGACAATTTACCGTAGACAGAAAAAATAGCAGTATTGGTCATACCAGAGAAAATGTGATGCTGACTTGTCTTGAGTGCAACAGACGAAGAGGTGCTAATTAAGACCACGCGGCGGTAATTGAGTATCCTCGGGTATCACTTGTAGTTGTTGTCGAGTAAATCCTCTCTGAGGGGCAGTTGAATCCAGTCTATAGATTGCTGGTCTACGCGTGGATCGTGTTATGCTGGATATTTTATCCGCGGTGACACTCCAAATAGGATCAGTAGCTCTTTTTGAGCCACCTTCGAGTTCTCCTGGTTCGTATAAATACCTTAGAGTGACATTGCCAAGAATTGGTTCTTTTGAAAAATCTTTTTGCGGTTTTTCAGGTATATACTTTTTTTTAATCGCTTTGTTAGGTTTCATGTTGATTGTTCGAGTAATCTCGTTATTCAACGCGGTAATCATAGCTGGTAATCTCTTAACCCATTCACGAGATCGTTTATGTTGAATAAATTCCTTCGCGTATTGATATCCAAATAACCGCTCAGCAAGTGTACGATTAAATCGTTCAACAATTGCCTGATCGCGATGTAGTGCAGTATGCCCTCGTCGTAACGCGGTATTATGATTCTTCATCGTTGATAGAACCACACCATGAAATTCTTTACCAGGATCAACTTGTAATACATTCGGCCAGCGCAGAGGACCTCTTCGATAAATCCTTTCAAACGCGGAAGCCACTTCAGTTGATGATTTTGTTTTTAACGGTTCTGCTTGTTTGTATCGACTCGCAACATCAACTACGGTTAGCGCGTATTTGTAACCACCATCATGCGGCAGAAATAATATATCAGCTTGATGAACCTTATTGGGAACTGTCACATCAAAATGCGAGTAGTTAATTTGTTTAGGCGGCTGTAGATAAATTTACCATATCGCCTGTTTAGATAACCAATTAGCCGCAGTGGTATATTTTACCTTCGCGGCGCTAGCGAGTTTACCGATTGCTGCTTTACCCTTCCAGTATCCGCTTGGAGAATAGTAAATAGATTCCATTTTGTTATTAATTACCAGCGCCTAACATCAATTTACCTTTCATTGCCGATTTTACTAACCATGAAGCTAATTTTTCTTTGAAGGATTTATCAGTGATAGAATTCAACGCATGAATCAATTTCACATCTGCGATATGTCTATGTTGCAAATTACTGCTTTTATCAGCAACATCATGAGCACGACACGCCTTATCAATGGCGTTTATTGGTTCTTCGCCTGGTCGAGGTTGATTTTGATCATCGAGTCTAATATCGAGTCTGGTTCCGGGTCCACAGTAACTATATCCTGGAAGGTGTTTTTCTCCTGGATACTTTGCCCACGGTGTCCCTGGAAGTTTAGTTATCTTGGCTGCAATATCACCTCCTCGTTTTTTTTAAAAAACCCTTTGATTTATCAAGGGGAACAAATCTAAATTTCTTTGTACTGCATTGTACGCATTTACCAGAAAGTGCTGATCGGTTATTGCTAGTTGTAATCGTCTTCAAGTCGTTTGTACCAGTACGCGTCTTACACTTCACACAATATAGATCCATAATTTATATATAATAACATGAATGTAATTGATTATTCAGCTACCCGACGACGGGAACCTATTAAACACCATGCAATGTTACCGAATTCAATTAGAATGATTATAATCGGACCATCTGGAAGGGGCAAGATACAACTACTACTTAATTTGATAACGAGATGGATGAAATGGGACAAGTTGTATTTGATAGCTCCTAGTGTAGACGATCAGCGATGTTACAATGTATTAAAAGATTTTAACGACAGCGCGGTATTATTGAGTTTATAACCGATATCGAAGAAGCACCCATTATTGATGATATTGATGGAGATATTAACAATTTAGTCGTGTACGACGATATCATGTTAGACAATCAAAAGAATCCCGCTAGGATATTTTCCAGAGGTAGGCATAAAAACACCGACGTGATATATGTCACTCAACGGTACACTCAAATACCAAAAGTAATCAGAGATAACTGCAATTTATTGTGTGTGTTTAACGGAGTTGATACTCATACGCTACGAAATATTTGGCAAACTTGTTGCTGCGGTGATATGGATTATAATCAATTTAGAAATTTCTTTAGTCGTGCTCAGTCAATCCAACATGGATTCGTAACGATAAATTTAGCAGATCCTCGAACGCGATATCGTGTCGGACTTGATAAAATATTCGGTTAAGATCATTTACTGAATCCCGTAAACAATTGTTAACCATAGCAGCAGAGGGGTGAACTCCAACGATATGGCGTCTTTTTTTTTGCCAAATGGACCCTGCAAGGAAGCCTTAGTTTGACGAATCGACCCCGTTATTAAATATTTACTAGGAAGCCTCAGTTTGTCAAATAAACCTTTCTAGTAAATATTAACGAGAAGGAAGTCTATCTAACGCCTAAAAAGTTGGTCTGTTCACACCCTCTGCTGCTCCAGTAGTAGCTTTTTCCAAAAATCATTTTTCCGTTTCCAGTCCGCTGGTGTCGACAAAGCAAGGGTGAAATTATCTTTTCACGCCAAACTTGTTTAATTTTAAACTTTTTTGTGCTATAAAATTAAACCTAAAATGTTTGATAGATAAGTAAATAATTTATTGGTTTGATAGAAAAATAATTTTTTTTATAAATGTTGATATTTTTCAGATTCCTATTATATAAGATCTTAATTTAAGAAATAGAATAATTCAAGTTTATATATATATATATATATATATATATATATATATATATATATATATATATATATATATATATATATATATATATACATTATATATATATATATATATATATATATATATATATATATATATATATATATATATATATATATATATATATAAAGTTTATATTACAAACAGAATAAATTAAAGTTTATATTACACCAACCTTTGGGGTTTAAGAATTGATCACTACAATGGATAAAAATAAAATGTTCCAGTGTCTTTTTTAGGTGTACGTGCTGGCGTATCCTGCAAAGAGCAGAAAGATTTGCCATGAAGAAGTGATTCAAAAGTGGACTGGAATACAAAATGATGCAGATTTGCAAGTCAAAGTTGATCACTGGTTGCAAGAATTAAAACATATTGCCGCTACAAAAAAAGATCACTTCTGACGTTTTGGGCTAAACAAACATCATATGCCGATACAAAAAAAAACAACTCCAAAATAGTGCCTTTTGCAAACACCGATAATTCTGTGTTCAACTACAAAGTTTCAAAGTATTTTTGTTTAGTTATAATTACTTTATTTGATAATTATAGGAGAATTTGAATACAATATTCTGAACATCTGCAGTTTTAGCTACATACATGTTTTCTCCTACAATATCAGAGTGAAGCGCCAAACAAAATACATACTACAATGAAGTGCTTTGAAACATGTTAATTTTCATATAGGAAATACGGCTTTTTCGGGGGAAAGGGGGGGGGGCAGAGCTTTGTGACGTCATATTTGAGGGGGGATCTGACTTTTTGTGACGACGTGTGACGAGGGGGAGGGAGGGAGTCAAAATTGTCCAAAATCGTGTGACGTCATTTATGGTTGGCCCCTAATACAGTATAAGTTGCAGCATTCCAACCAGATCATAAATATGTTACAGTCACAACTGACTAACAACATCCGATGATTTTTTTCTTCTTGAATGATGTTATGTGATTGAATTTCATGTCTTTTTAAAATCTGATTCTTGTATAAACTGTCAGTTGCCAAACTAAAGTCAGGTCATGCATATATATATATATATATATATATATATATATATATATATATATATATAGTTAAATTTTATTTGGTTATATTGAACAGTTTGTTTTATAAACTGTCAGTTGCCAAACTATAGTCATGCATATATATATATATATATATATATATATATATATATATATATATATATATATATATATATAGACACATGCTAAATGTTTTATCAAGTGTGTCTTATTGATTTTATTTCTATGTTGAAATATTTTTTTTTCAAATTCATGCATCCCATTTTTTAAATCTTGACACTTCTGTCTCCCTTCACATGACAGGCAGTTGAATAATGTACACGTTTCTAACACACTATTTCTTTCTTTTACTTTGCAAGAGAAATTTTGTTACTTGTAGTTAATGAAAATGATTTTTCTATTCATCATAGTATGTCTGCCTGTCAAGCGCAACATACATGTGAGCATCATTAATATGGAAATTAACAGTGGACAAAAGAGTACGATTCACTTCATCATCTCAAACCATCTTCATTTTTTTTGCCCTCAGATAGGGAGCAATAAGTATAAAAATGATGTCCATTTGAATGTCAATCCCAAATTTGTTTGAGGACATTTGCAGTTTTGTAATATTTTTAAAATTAAGGACATTTAAGATTAAAACACGTATTACAGCAGTTCTAGATTTTATGTCACTCTCTGTTTCTCACAAGTCTGTCTGTTGGTAAGTACCGTGGGGGGGGGTAGTAGTAGCCGGACTCGCCTCACAATTAATACTTCCAGTTCAGTACCCATGAATGTAGTTCTAGTCTATTTTTAGAACATATTTTCCTCTTTCCTTTTGGTGGTGATTGAAGAGTTATATTGATGCATCTTTGGTATGGATTTAAAGTTAATTGTTTAGTCTTGAGAATAGGAGCTCTGAGAGTGGTTGTCTGTATGTATTTTGGCGACAGTACACACTGAGTAATTAGGCCTTAGTGATGATCCGAAAGTGAAATCAGTGTTCTGTGTACATGCTGCTCTGTTTACAGTGCAGCCACTCAAAAAAATGCCAGTGAACCCTTGAAAAGAATTTCACCATGAAGTCATCTTTGGAGATATTTTAGATTAACATATGATTTGTATTGATTGTCACACTGTGGAAAGGTCAGTACTGAGAAATATATGTAGAGAACATATAGTAAAAGTAATTGTGGTCTATGTCCGGCCATGAGTGGTATGAAGTACTCTCCATTAAGGATCACTGCCATCTCACGTCTGTTTGCGTAGGTTCCAGTCTTTGATGTGGGTAAGCAGCAGCAGGGGCGAATCAGACAACTTTTTAGAGGCGTCGATTCGGCAAACCAAGGCTTCCTCCAAATCGTAAAAAGCGTCAATTTAGCAAACTAAGACTTCCTCGTAAATGCTTTAGAGAAACTCATTGGCAAAAAAAAAGACGCCACAATTGTTGCCGCACCCCTGATGCTGCTATGGGGTTAAAAAAAATTTTAACCGAATATTTGATCAAGTCCGATACGATATCTTGATCTAGGATCATACAAATTTATCGTTACAAATCCATGCGGGATTGACTGAGCATGACTAAAGAAATTTCTAAACAGATTATAATCCATATCACCGCCGCACCAAGTCTGGTGAATATTTCGTAGCGTATGTGTATCAACTCCGTTGAATTCAGCAAAAATATTGCAGTTATCTCTGATCACTTTTGGTATTTGAGTGTATCGTTGAGTGACATATATCACGTCAGTGTTTTTATGTCTGCCTCTGGAAAATATCATAGCAGGATTTGTTTGATTGTCTAACATCACATCATCATATATGACTAAATTGTTAATACTTCCATCAATATCATCAATACTCGGTGCTTCTTCGATATCGGTTATAAATTCAATAATATCCTCGCCGGTGATTTCTGCTGCCTTTTCGTTTTAATCCTTTAACACTTCGTAGTATCGCTGATCATCTACACTCGGGGCTGTTAAATACAACTTGTTCTATTTCATCCATCTCGTTATTAAATTAAGTAACAATTGTGTTTTGCCACTTCCAGATGGTCCAATTATAATGATTCTAATTGAATTCGGCAACATCGCATGGTGTTTAATAGGTTCCCGTCGTCGGGTAGCTGAATAATCAATTACATTCATGTTGCTATAAATATATTATGGATCTATATTGTGTGAAATGTAAGAAGCGTACTGGCACAAACGACTTGAAGACGATTACAACTAAAAAAAACAGATCAGCACTTGCTGGTAAGTGTGTACAATTAGTACTAAAAAATTTAGATTTGATTCTATGAAATCTGCACATGATTTTAAAAAAAAGCGAGTAGGTGATATTGCAGCCAAGCTAACTAAACTTCCGGGAACACCATGGGCAAAATATTCCAGAGAAAAACACCTTCCAGGGTATAATTATTGTGGACCCGGGACCAGACTCGATATCAGACTGGATGATAAAAACCAACCCCAACCCGGAGAAAACCCAATAAACACTATTGATAAGCCGTGTCATGCTCATGATGTTGCTTATAAAAGCAGCAATCTGCAACATAGACATATCGCAGATGTGAAATTAATTCATGCGTTGAATTCTATCACTGATAAATCCTTCAAAGAAAAATTGGCTTCAATTTTGATAAAATCGGCAATGAAAGGTAAATTAATGTTGGGTGCTGGTAATTAATAACAACATGGAATCTATTTATTATTCTCCAAGAGGATACTGGAGGGGTAATGCAGCAATTGGTAAACTCGCTAGCTCCGCAAAGGTAAATAATACCATTGCCGTGGATTGGTTATCCAAACAGGCAATATGGCAAATTAACTACTCGCATTTTGATGTCAGCGCTCCTAACAAAGTTCATCAAGCTGATATATTATTTCTGCCGCATGATGGTGTTTACAAGTATGCGCTAACCGTAGTTGATGTTGCGAGTCGATACAAACAAGCAGAACCGCTAAAGACAAAATCATCAACTGAAGTAGCTTCTGCATTTTAAAGGATTTATCGAAGGGGTCCTCTGCGTTGGCCAAATCTATTACAAGTTGATCCTGGCAAGGAGTTTCAGGGTGCAGTGTTATCAACGATGAATCATCATAATGTCACTATAAGACGAGGACATACTGCATTACACCGCAATCAGGCAATTGTTAAACGATTTAATAGGACACTTGCTGAGCGGTTATTTGGATATCATTAAGCGAAGGAATTTATTCAGGATAAACGATCTCGTGAATGGGTTAAGAGATTACCAGGCGTAATTACCGCGCTAAATAATGAGATTACTCGAACAATCAACATGAAACCTAACAACGCGATTAATAAAAAGTATATATCCGTAAAACCACAAAATGATTTTTCAAAACAACCAATACTTGGCAATGTCACTGTTAGGTATTTATATGAACCAGGAGAGCTTGAAGGTGGTAAAAAAAATGGCTACTGACCCTATTTCGAGTGTCACCATACATAAAATATCTAGTATAACGAGATCTACGGGTAGACCAGCCATATATAGATTGGATTCAACCGCTCCTCAGCGAGGATTTACTCGTGAACAAGTACAAGTGATACCCGAGGATACTCAATTACCGCCGCGTGGTCTTAACTAGCACCTTTGCGTCTGTTACACTCAAGACAAGTCAACATCACATTATCTTCGGTACGACCAAGGCTGCTATTTTTTCTGCCTACGGTAAATTGTCGAGAATCCTTATCCGACCAACACCAATTCATTATACAATTGCAGCTCGCGCAGTGATTATTCTGTTGTTGTGTCAGAGTGATTATTAATTCAGCATGACTGTCAAATTCTCTATTATCTTTTTATCCTTTTGTTTATAACCAGATAGTTTTTTTCTGATTATGTCAACGCTGACAGTATCATTGATTGTTGTGTCATTAGCATCTAAAACAACTCTTCAAAGTTGATTTATTCTTCGTACTCTGGATACTGCAAAATAAACTAAATTCGACCACTCGATGTGATTATCTATAATCCAAACAATTGTATCGGATATAGTCAATCCCTGTGAAGAATGTATCGTCGCTGCGTATCCTAGAGTCCATGGGGATTAATCAGCGCGCAATGCATCTTCGAGGACATTGATATCAACCAACACAATATCATTTAACACGATAATCTGTTTTTCACTTTGTCCTGGTATATCAACTTCGATATTTTGTTTTCGTGTATCCTTGGGTCTATAGCACAATGGCACCGGAAGTGTTGCAAATTTTTCTGTATGCGAGTTAAATAACTTCATCTGAAGTGTGCCTCTGACTATCTTTCTACTTGCCACTATTAAATCGTTTGGTCTCCACGCTTCCCAGAAATCATTTAATGGGGTTTCCGAAATTATTTCACGTGCTATTTCACATTGGATTCTATCCGGTTGTAATCTAATTAGTTTTTTGAACTCGCGTAATTGTTCATCAAGTGCTCTATGATCAGTATTAATTTCTTCATAATAGTCTACACAATTCTTCAACCAATCGTGTGGAGACAAACCGACAAATGGTGGTGGTTGACCATGAATGCCACACATTATTACTTTTGTATTCGCTAGCAATAGCCAATCAAGAAATCTTTGTAATACATCTAACGACACTGTGCAAATTTCATCCCAAATAATGACTTCAGGAATATATTTTTCACCCATTCGATCAGGAGTCCATTCATCGCCTTTCCATCGAAAGAAACTGTGATAAGTGCAAGCATTAATTCCTCGTTGTTTCATCTCTCATGCGAGTCTATGGGTCGGTGTTAGCACAATCATGTTTGATTTGGAAACGCTAGCGTTTCTACGAAATAATTAAATCGCATGAGTCGTCTTTCCTGACCCACCACATCCGTTTAAATAAACTGTTTTATATCTACATATTGGCTCAGATATCGACGATGCATTAGATAGTTCTGATATCTGATTATTTTTCAAGTAATTGTTTTCAATCGTAACATCTGCTGATTTGGAATAATCACGCTGCATTTCCGTTTTAATTCTCCATGATCCCCAACTCTCGTCTGAATTGGTGAATTCAGCCACTGCTTCGCTATGTTTCGCGTTTATATAAAATGAATCAGTGGCTACTCTAACCGCGGTGTCAGGAAATCTATTTATCATTGAAAATAAATTAATAGATGCATAAGCTAGCATAGACGCCCTTAAATGTGCATACTGAAGATTTTTTTCCATCGTTGTAAGTAACAATTGTACCCAATTTGGTTCCATCGGACAAGAAAACGTCTTTACGATTTACATATATATATATATATATATATATATATATATATATATATATATATATATATATATATATATATATATCTTTAGATGTTACATCCACGATTATAAAATCGCATTCAGCATCATCTATAATCAACCGTGAAGAATATCTGTTATTGTCGTATTTTTTCCACCCTGAGTGAATTTACCGATTATTCTTCTACAGAGATCTTTTGCGTGTTTATTTCTAACTTCAAAGATCTGTTTCGACCATTTCAAGATATATTCTTCGTCTGGATCAGGAAAATGTTTTCTATCATCGCTGATTATACTATCTACACTATCAGGTTGTGGTAACCAGACCTCAGTCTGCGCTCGATTTGATATAATTTCTTCACTGACAATAAGCAATATCAGCATTTTAGAATCAATCATATACCGTAATAACACTATTGGCATCCATTTTTTTTCAGGGATGTGTCTACTAATCCAACTATAACAGCACGGATGAAGTCCTGTAGCCAATTCAAATGATACCACACGAGTAAATCCAGTTAAATCAAAATCGGGTAGTGGTCCATTAATCGCAAGACGGGTCATTTCATGTGAGGAATGTTCAAATCTTTTAAAATACTCATCACATTCTCCATACCCGAGAAACTCCCTGGATAACACGCAACCATATCAACTGAAATAATACTTTTAGAGGTGTATGTTGTATTCCATAATCCACCATGGTTATATTCGATACAGCTTGATTAGATATCTGATAGAAATTCGGCTCTTGTTGGTTTCCACATGTTTTTCATTCTCGCAAAATGATCCGCAACTGACGGAATTGTAAAACAATTTGTTAATAATTATTCGTTGTCTTCTGTTGAAAAACCACTAGCTACTTTCTTCATTTCATTGTGGAGGGCTTCAGTACGGTATAATTCTCCGTTTGGTCTTATAAATTGATCGAATTTACCTTCTTCGTCTTCAAAACTGTGAAGTAACCACACTGACACAGAATCGTTTTTACTTGACTGAGAAATAAATTAAATAAATTTCCCGTGTAATATTTTATTGTTCTATCTCGTGGAAATATTGTTACTGCAGGTGTCCACGCGTGTTCATTATGGTCAATAATTTTCATTGGAGCTCCTTGTGATTCATATTTGATTCGTATAATATTTCTCCTGTTATCGTCATTATGGTTATTGGAAATCTTAATGATGTTTCTAATTTGGTTATATCTTAAATTGATGCTCCGTTCTTCCTAACTGTTAACTCCCATTCATTTATTTTTTTACGTCTTAGATCAGTCAATTTGTTTCCACGCAACTCATTTGTAAAGTGTTTTATTATTCGTTCTGCTACACAATTTATTCTTGACGAAGTCAACGGTGACAGTTTCATTAGTTTTAATTTTTCAATAATCGGTTTATCTTTAAACGAATATATCCCATAAACAACTGCTGTTACAGGATAAGATATTTCATAGTACGGTTTGTCAAAACCAATCAGCAATCCTGATTTAGAATCATGACTCAAAGTGATAGTTCTTTTATCTTTCAAGATTGGTTCAAATTTGTCTCGAATAATCCAATTTCCCATTTCTAAGCGGATAATGAATTTCACTCTAAAAAAGTACTTTTTCTTGTCAAGATGTGAGATTATCACTGCAGCTCTTTCGTCGTTCATGGTAGCATCAACACTACCATCAACTCGAAATGTTGACCAACAGTGAGATGCTCCATTGCATGTTAATTCATTAAAACAATCGCGGATTTTACCTATCATGCTTCTATCACTTATTAGACCCTTTGGTACATCTACGGAGACTCTATCGAGATTGAATTTAACATTTTTCTAAGGCTTAATTTTCGACAATTTCTCGAACTCCTCCATATTATAATTAAAACAAGTATTTAAATAAAGAATTTATTATATAATGAACCATTGCAAATGGCTTATGATAGGATCAGTAACCTCATGTAACTAATCATGCAAAAAGGAATTCTGTGGATATCATTTACAAAGCGTTCGTAACGGGAGTTATGGGCCCAATCCTTGTATCCGATGTGGGGTAGGTGTTATTATGATAAACGAATCAAAACTCCATCAATGACTGTGACAGAGTCAGCAACAAAATTATAAGAACACCTCAAGATTATATTGAAAGATGTCCAAAGTAATAATTTAACCAAATAATGAATTAGACAAATAGTATTATATATAAATGGACCAAGAATTTCAGCCACATCCCGTGATTACCAAATATGAAGCGTCTCGTGACGGTATTGTCAGAAACCGTAGACTGAAGAATCCAGTTGGTGTTGTGAATAATCTTGGGTATTTGATATTTGGAGCTGGGAAAAAGAAATATCATGGATTGATCGAAGATTGTCTTGTTTTTGATCATATTGATTCCAATCCTCAGAATAATTCTTTGAATAATTGCAAGCTATTTCTCAGAGTGAGAATACTAACGAGGTGAGACTGGAAAAAACTCGAAAAATGCCACGCCTATAAAATCATTTAATATAAAAACTAACGAGGAGAAGGCATTTAAATCAACATGTGAAGCCGGTATATATTTTGATATTTGTAGAGCCTCAATACGACGCGTTGCAGAAGGGGTATATATATATCTTCTCTTTCGAAGCGTTTTAAAAACAGAATTAAATTTGCATATATTTGAGAACACCAAAGGGAGATAACTCGTGCAGGTATGTGTACGGCTTATGAAAGAATTACCCTCAATGGGTTTTTCCAATTAAATTCCATTGGTTGTTTTTATGTCAGGCAAACTTTGTCTCAATTCGTACACAGATTAAAAGTTATGCAATGCATGCCCACAGTTTCCAGCGTTATAGTACTTTGAACCTGTCGTTGTTGAATCAAACAATAGCAAGTGTTTTTCACAATATCCGTGTTCTTTAAATAACCTTGTCCACTGTCCGCGCCCTGAGCGCATCTTCTCCGATAAAGACTATTCGGCGTCTAAGACAAATCAATAAGGCTTTTGATCTCCCAGTAAAACGTTAGCTACGGCATGCTTTTTATCCATTTGAATCAACACTCCCACAGCTGTGAATACTATGTCTGTCAGTCAGCTGAGGGATCAATATAAATGCAATCTTACAGCAGTCAAACAAATTTGGATATATCCTAGTCATTTTGTAGCTTCAGATCTCGTCTACATTATTTAATTATTGCTTGTAACCAGCTAATGTTGACCCGTGATATAAAAGGTTTTGACCACAGTTATCTATCTATCTATCTATCTATCTATCTATCTATCTATCTATCTATCTATCTATCTATCTATCTATCTATCTATCTATCTATCTATCTGTCTATCTGTCTATCTATCTTTCATATAATCTATATGATTGGGGGCGCCAGCCCAAGGTACTTCATGTACACCTCCCGTCAAATACGTGACGGTGTGATTTCATACACCCCTGGGAAGGTGACAGTCTTCTAAATATTCTAACATTTCGTTTCGCTTAGAAAATTCACTGGAGATATGTCTATGGGCGCCCCAAAATAAATAATAGCATGGATGCTAAAGCTCTACGTCACACACTAGGATAATTCAGAATGAGCCCTATGCAAGACACAAAGGCTACCCAGTGAATGATAATCGCTCATCATCAATTTAAAATTAGAAATATATATTATTATATATAAATGAATTCTGAAGATATCAATGAGATCATAACTGAAATTTCAAATTTGAAAAATCAAGGAATTAAAAAATAAGATAAATTAAATTGTGATCAGATTCTTTCTGATTTTCAAGATACTGAATACAGCGCTATGAATAATAAATATGTGTTACCAAAACGGTACGCTTTTATAAAAAGAATACAGCATGCTATTCGCGACTCCCTTGTATTCTGTAACGACGTCAGTAAGTTTGTCCCGTTATTTACTGTTGTCGAAAAAATCAGAAAAGAGTTGGGGCAGCAATTTGATATCAAACGCACAATTAATTTGAGGGTTTAAACAATAAGAGATATTATCTGCCAAACTGAAAATCCCCCTTTGGTGCCCTCAACAGAATAAGTTCTAACCAACGATTTGACACGTACGTAATTACTCAATAAACAGGTATTTGTTAATTACTGAAATATTTTAGCAATGTATTTTTTTTAATTGATTTTTGGTCATTTTTGGGTGATTATTGGTCATTTTTGCCTGCCTGAGTCGGGTCAAATGGTCGATTTCCCATGTTATTTCTCTTAGACTTTTTCCACTTGAAATTATTTATGGTGATAAAGTCACTGCATTTATTTCGTACATTGATTTGAAATTGCAAAGTAATTTCAATATTGGTAAACGAGGCACTAACGGCTAGATTAGCACGCGAATGATTAGGCTCAATTAAGAAATTCATCCCAATCTGCGATTCTGTCAGAAATAAACTACAAGCTAGACAGAGTCTTCAGACCGGTTTTTCTGCAGGAACTGAAGAATTGTTTAAACTAATAACCACGGCAACGAAGGGGGTAATATCAGCCACTGAGCGAGCTATATGGGGGGATGTCCCCGAGGAGGGGAAACCACAAAGAAAAGAGACACCTCTGATTAATGTACTTGAAAAAATAGCAACTGAAACTAAAAAAACATCAGCGTTGTCAACAAAACCCCCAACTGCCCCGAAAAAAACGATTGCTCATTTAGCGGTTGAATTTACCGAGGAGGCTAAAATAAAACATAAAGAATATAATGATTTAAGCGATTTTGCTATTGACAGCTATAATTCAAGGAGGAAGATTTTAGCGGGCGAGTATAAAGACGATCCAATATCACCCGATAGCTGGGCTGATGATTTATATAAAATAAATACGGGGTTTTTAGATAAGAGGAGGAATTAGTATAAAACCTTCAAAAGCGATTTTGATTATTATACAAGTCAAGAACGACAACAAGAAAGAAAGCGCCAAACACCAACACGAATACAAAAAAAAAAACAAGAAGACCCTCAATGGGATGATGAACCCTTTGGGCATTTACATGATGATGCACAGGGCGCAACTGGTACAACTGAAAAATTCGCTAGTGGATTTTCTGGGAGTGGGGTATCAGGTAGTGGTTTAGTTAGTTGTCCTGGTAATATCCTTAGCGATATAACACGATTAGAAGTACTCATCGGAGGGAAACGAGCTGGAAATAACTCACCGGAAATAATTAATGAAGGAGCTGATATCTGTAGGCGGTTATTTCAAGGTGGCATCATGGATATCAAAACATATCGAGATTTCATTGATGAGTCAGCTGAGCATCATGGTTATCATAGTGATTAATGCAATGTCGAAATTAGATAAATAGCAATTCAATAAGATGATCATACACTACAACCATGATAAACCAACCAGCGTCTATGTGGTAAACTCAGGATTGCCAGTTTATAGCGCGTACTATGGTGATGGTCTTGGCAATACCATTGCGGGGTTACTTGCAAGAATGGCTCCAAAAGTGGCGCCTCTGGCAAAACAATTATCAATGAAAGCCATTGATGTTATTCGTGATAAGGGTATTAGTGCTGTTGGAGATTTTTTTTTCCGGGAAAGCGTTTTCCGCCGCGAAGAATAAACTGATATCGCTAGTTCGACGAAAAAAGAAACCAAAGCTGTAACCATCTACAGAAGTGATGCCTGCAAGTGTTAGTAAAATAATAAATAACGCAGTAGATCAGAAATTAGCATCGTTGGCGACTTCGGATGTATATGAGGCACAGAGAAATAATATTGCAAACATGATAGCGGAAGTGGCTTAAAACCACGACGACGATAAAAATCTTGATTTAGATCAAGGAATATATAATAAAATGTTCAAACGGACACTTGATCCAGCTTTTGATATGGAAGCCCCAGTGCGTAAAGATGATTCTGTACGCTATTATCAATTTTATTCTTATCACGCAGTACAACCTGATCTTTGATCAAGAATTGAACTTCAAGTTCATGATACCAGTAAATACTTTCTAGCCGCTGAAGACTTTATCGAAGTAGAAGGAGAACTTTTAACAGCTGCTGATACTCCTGCTGTACTAGCACCGTATATTTGGATTCTGCAGAAATGTCCGAAAAGTTATCTATGGAGCAAATCATACAGTAGTACTCGTGCGAAAGGGTAATGATAATGATGCAATTTGGAGGGTTCCAGCAGATGCTGCACATCCAGATAATGATGCCGGTAAAGTCATTTTAACAAAACTATCATTGTGGATGCCAGTAATGACTCCATCACTCGGCGCAGAAGAACGATTACTATCATTTATGGATACAGGAGGAAAATCATTGCTAAGTTGGCTAACAACAACAACAGATATTAAGAAATCAACTGTTAACTGTATATTTACATGGAACCTGGCATCACAACAAGGTGTTTCAGCTCCGCGTCATATATTTATTGCGTTGCAGGATATGGCGAGAGTTGGCATTCAACTCTTCAAACATATGATATTTGATCAATTAGGCGTTACTGACGTTTCGCTGAGAATAAACGGCCAGCAGGAACCATCCGAGGATATACAACTTCATTACGGTCAAAACCATTTTGCACGTGTGTATCATCGTCTGTTGTCATATATGGGACACGATCAAAATGTTGATACCGGTCTACAAATATCACAACATGATTTTAGGAATTTATATACGATCTATTACTTTTCTTTGGAACATCTTGATTGAACAAGACAATCTGTCGTTGACATACATTTTAGAGCTAATGTACTTCGTGGTGCTATCCCCAAATATAGAGCAGTTGCTGTCATTCTCAGCGACAAATCAATGCTACTCGAAGGTGTTGGTGGACGAATGAGAGTAATTGATGCGCCGGTGGAAAATATGTAATATTTTCAAACATGTAGTGTTTTCCAAAAACATGTAACAATTAGATCAATATATTATTAATATAATGTCATATAGTGATATTAGTGTTACGTTAACTCCTGGTCAAATTAAAAAATTGCAATCGGAATCAGCTAAAAATGTGGAACCACGATAACGCTGAAACATAATTAAATGACTGGTGGTCAGAATAAATTGTTGCTTACAACTCGTCAAATAAAACACTTTAATGATGCTTTCAAAGATAAAAAATGTGTTCAGATCACTCTCTCTGCAGCTGCGATCAAAACATACTAAAATCAGGTGGTATATTTCCGTTGTTAGCTGCGTTACTAGCGCTAATTGCGGCAGCAGCCCCAGCGGTAGCTAAAGCGGCAGCGTTAGCAGCCGTTGGTACCGCGGCAGGGATGGCACTAAAGAAAGCTACCGGGAAAGGATACAAAAAAGGGAAAAGGGTCTAAGACTACCAGGAACCCCGTATTCATGTTACAAAGGAAGCGGCCTGAGAATCCAAGGAACGGTTTATTAACAAGAATAGTTCCTATGTCAAATTTTGATTTACTCTATGCCGCTAAAAAACTAGCGATTAAAAACTTCAGAGGTGTCTTTATGAAAGATCAGTTGCCGGCACAACCAAAAGACGTTGAAACCGGTATTATTAATCTCGATAACAGCAGCGGACCTGGAACCCACTGGGTTGCATACGTGATTGATCCGCGTGCGATCGTTTATATTGATTGATATGGATTAGCGCCGCCTAAAGAATTTATGAGTTATATAAACCGCTTAAACACTTTTCATAAAATGAAGACTTGGTATTCCAGGCTACCAACACAGGAAATGAACGACCCACCAATATGCGGAATAGAAGTATTGAATGTCCTTGACGTTATTTCATCATCAAGAAAACCACCTCGTCAAGTCGTGAATAAATATACTAGTAGTCGCTGGTAATCGAAGATGTTATTATAAGGGTTGATACCAATGAAATAGTTGTATTTCAAGATCGTCAGGGTAAATTAAAAACGAGTAATGTTTCTCTTGATGATATTTTAGTTAAACAACGAGACGCAGTAGAAGACACTATCGTGTTGTTTTCCGATCAGGGTAAACTCAAACCGGGTGTACTTATTTCAACTATTGTGGATAGAATTAACAATATTGACATACCCATATTGGATTTCTTTGAAAATCCACCCGTAACCACGCCGAAGCTAACAGAGATAAAAAGTGCTATCGATAATTTGACAAAACTACAATCGGATTATGACACTCATGTATCTCAAGTTGGTATGTTACGTGAAAACTTCAACAGGACCGATGACTCCATTGATAGATTTTTTTGGTAAAAAATGCTAAACCCGAAGATATTAAAATGGATTTAACTAGTATCATCACAAAACTCGATACAATTACGGATATTAAAGTTATCACTGACGCCATCAAAGATGATTTTCCGAGGATGATAGCAATCATTGAAAAAAGAAAAACTCCTCATTAACAAAAAATATCATAAATAACGTATACACGATTCAATATGAATTAGGATCAGTTAATTGGACTCCTACAAACAATATATTTAATTTCACTGCAACCGTCAAGGGTATTTATCGATTAACACTAGTATCACTAATTCAATTTAATATTTCATCAACGATTTCATCTGGGATAAATATGGTATCAATGAGTATCCAAAAAGGAACAACTGAACGATTCACGATAACAACGACTGATAGAAGTTTGATTGGGGCTTCATTAAAATGGCACTTATTATATGTTATTATCTGCCATTGAGATAAACTCACCCGGATATGTCGTAGATATCTATCAAAGTTCTATAAGAACAATACTGGGTTGGCCTGAAATAACACCTCCACTTGAACCACAAAAATCTGATTATGTCACGGATAAACAATCATACCACGAAATTACCACATCATATCGAGATGATTTTGCCGGGTAGTTATTTTAATTTTATTGATCGGGATTCCGCCTTTTGGATATTTAAGATTGAACAGACTCGAGAATCAATTACATATATAAATATATATCATAACAAAATTATTGAATACTTTAAAGAGATCAATCAAAAACACAGTCAACAACTACAACGACTACAACAGGATTTCAATAAATCTAATCAGAGTGAAATCAATAAACGAGTTGAAATATTAAATCAACTTGTATCCGACATGGAATATATTAACCAGCGAATAATTCAAGTAATAATTAACCATAACGATGACAATACCATTAATCACTCTAAACGAAATTTTCTAACTGCATACAATATAACAGAAGCCGATCTACCAAATTTCAAGTTTCCTGAGTATAACGCAAATGAACTAAAAAAATCTGTTAATGATCTTATCAATGAAAAATTTAATACGATAATCACAGCATGGAGACAACAAAACAAGAATCCAGCTATCCTCAAACATACTAACGACCTAGACGGTGGTGGTGGACATATCGCTCCTCAAAATGTGAATATATCCTCGGTGATCGAAGGCAGCTATCAAATAAACCTCGAGCGATCAAATCAAGGTCAGCAGGGATATATTTTATATTCATTTGCACCAACAGCTCCTCCAGGGTTTCTAATCATTGAGGATCCAACTAATCCAATCTATATGCGATGTCATAATAATTCACTAACGAGAATTAATTTCAGACTCACTGACTAGTCCAATAATCTAATTGATTTACAAGGTGAGGTCCTAAAAATTAGTCTGTTTGTGAAATCGTAGCAACTTTCATCATAAATTTCAAGGATTGTTAACCCCATAGCAGCAGCAGGGGGTGCGACAACAATTGTGGAGTCTGTTTTTGGCCAAATGAGCCTCTATAAACATTTACGAGGAAGTCTTAGTTTGCCAAATTGACGCTTTTTTTTCGATTTTGGAGGAAGCCTTGGTTTGCCAAATCAACGCCTCTAAAAAGTTGTCTGATTCGCCCCTGCTACTGCTGGGTATGTGAGAAAGCTTGCCAGCAGCTTCTTGTCGGTCTGTTCTTTACGGGTATTTCCCGGAATCATCCTCCACCATTAATACTGGCGTTATACCCTACAACAACAACAACAACAACAACAACAACAAGTCAGTTTTGTGTGATATGCTCCTCTCGATAACGTTTACAGCAGTTGCCATTGCCTTGAGGTGATGCTGCTTTCAACGCATACATCAGCAATAAAAAAAAAGTATTGTCATTAATAGATGTATAAATATGTGTTGCGTTTTGACAGGGATTAATAATAAAAAGTGGGTTTTCTTAAGGATTTGACGTCATGGGTCAAAATAAATTCGCTTTGTTTCCATCCGTATACCAAGGTCAGTCGAAATTAATTAATTTATTACTAGAGAGCGTCCGATACATCAGATGGATATGCTAGCGTCTATTGGTACTATCGCCCCTACGTGGATTACGCTAAAGACATGTCTTCATTAACATTTTGTGTGTGTGACCAAACCATACAATAATAATAATAATAATAATAATAATAATAATAATAATAATAATAATAATAATAATAATAATAATAATAATAATGAGGACATTGTATAGCGTCTAATCTTTCGAAGCTCTAAGCGCTTTACACCATCTATTATGATATGACTACACTACAGAAAAACAAATGACAAAAAAAATGAAATTGGAAAACATGAAAACATGCTGAAAACATATAAGATACAAAACATGATTAGGTCTCTTAGTTTGTCCCTGCAGTCAAAGCCTCACGTCCGCCCGCCCCCCCCCCCCCAACCCCCCTTATAAAGGAAAAGCATCTAGAATGATTCCTTACCAGAAATGTACATAAATGTGTGCCAGCTGTTGCAAAATTACTTAATGCAAAGTTTTCATGACTTGTAAGTGTGAATAATATTCCATTGCCGTGATGTCCAAACTGGAGTCATACATTACAATCAATATGTAGAATTATTTCTAATATCCTGTAGTTAAACAAACTTACACTATATCCCTTTCTTTGTTTCTCATTACACCACTGCCAGTATGGATATTGTGATCCAAAGCAGCTAGCTCGTTCCGAATCCTGTACACAGGGAGGGTGTATGAAAATCTGTTGGCAGAGTACATCAGGATGTGCTGATGAAAAACGTGGAGCTCAACAGTGCTTCTACATTTATGAAGAAAATGTCTCTTCTAATGTGTTACTTGCAATCTGCTAACACTTATTAAATGCTAATTAATGTTGTTAAGTTTTGCATACATAAATTCTTTACTGCAGTGTTTATACAGAGTGTCATGGAATTATTTAAACCTGATGTACATGTATTATACATGAACCTGCAAACGACTTGTGAAGGACACTCACTGTACATGTATCATGTACACACATCGTATGAATGTTAACGTATTCAGATATTTCAATGGTAAATATATACGGTACATTATTCTTAAGATGAGAATAATACCATTTAAAGAAGCTTTAAATACACTTGTTGCAATCGTGAAATTGTATATTTGAAATTCAAGTAATAATCCATTCTGTTTAGGAACATTCTCTCCAAGAGTACTTCTGCCAATGTTTTCAGGACTTTGACATCCCTCTTGGGATAAAGCCAAGGTTTTTTGTTATCTCATCATTCTCTGACAAAGGTTTTTGTAGACATTTATTAATGCATTGACCATGTGCGAGGACCAACTCATGTTTATTGGTGATACGATAAAGGACACTCCTCCATGTACTTTGAAAGAATGACACAACAATTATTTAAAGCACCTAAAGCTGGTCTCTTTTGTCATGGTGACCCTAAATGGATAGATTATTATACATCTTGATTTATATAGTCAAGGGAAAGCTACATTCTATATTTGTCTATGGGATCAATGTTCCTTCAACATTTCACATTATTATTTGCTCAATTGTTTCTCCTTTAAATTTGCATTGTAAGAATGGTTGACTATTTTACGAGACTGAACAGACGCGCATTTCATATTGAACTTAGAAAGACACTAATTTCTATTGTAAACAAACAATGGACGCAGACGCCAGCACTTTTGATTTGTAAACACATCATGTGTACTTGCTTAATAGGCAGTTTATGTTTTCGCTGATTAAATGTGTTTTTGAATGAAATAAATATGATGTTTCTTGGACTTCCACATAGCAGTTGATTTGCCTCATTCCGCGTTAACCTTTGATACAATGTGTCAGATTTTGACGCCATATTTCATAAAATTGATGGGTTCCTACAAATAACATACAAGTTACAAGGCATAAATTGTCTTTCGAAATTTATGTCTAGCCCACGACTAAGTTCAAATTTATTTTGGCGGAGTAATGTGCGTATTATAATGATGAATCTGGTGTATTTAGTTTGTGTACGGCATATATTCTGACAATTACGTTATTTCTTGTAGAGTATTTTCGTTTATATAATTAAGCCTAAGGCAAAAAGAAAAGAAAATGAGCATATAATAAAAAGATTACTGCATTTATATAGAAAAATATGAACTAGTTTTGTCGGATGGATATACTGCACTCCCAAGGTCGTACATTATCTATCCGAAAAACTCGTTCCTATTTTCCCATACAAATGAGTAACCTATAATTACTGAAACATTTCAAGTAAATTACTTTCAATAAATTTCATACCTACAACATTTTGTGATGTATATGCATCGATAAAAATATATGTTAAAATAAATCAGAAGATAAGGATTATGCACCGTAACTTTTATTTCATACAAACATATAAAGTTGCAAACGTTTACATATATCTATTCAAACTACAGGGACAGAAATCTTACCAAACAATGTTCATAGCTGCTAGCGATCTTGCACGAAAACCAGCAATGATTCATGTCTTTGGACCAATGTAATGATGACTTATTTTCTATTTTGTTTGGCAACCTTGAAAAGAAGGTAGACAACATAACATAACATCTTCAAATTCCAAAGGAAAACAGAAAAGAGTGAAAACCAACTAGTTTTGCACAATTTAGCAAATCATTTAATTCTCCAAAATGCAAAATGAACATTTAAAATAACTTACAGTATTGTGAATTAAATCACAAAAGGTAGAAGAAGTTCCATCACCAGTTCTAATGAATAAAATACCAGTGGTTAGCAGAGGCGTAGCTAGGGGGGTGCAGGGGGGGGGGGTACATATGTCCCCGGGCGCCAAGGTACAGCGGCGCCAAAATGAGGCTTAAAACGTTACATTATAATAAGTAAACAAAGGTAATAAATCGGTCACATGATCGCTGGGGCGCCAATTTTATAGTTCGTCCACAGGCGCAAAATATCATAGCTACGCCTATGGTGGTTAGTATTAAAAAAAACTCACCTCTGAATATATTGATATGTTTATCGTAATTTCATTATTCAGGTTATACATTCTAACCAGATTCTTACCAGTGGACCCCTAACATTCATCTTTCTTGCGTTTCAAGCAAATGATATGGGGTTGTGCAAACAGTCTTTTGATGAATTACAATAATATAATCTCGGATTTTATCTTGATATAGTATAATTTGAATAATACAATCTAGGGTGTCCTTAAATGAATTAACTATAATGCTAAGTTAATGTTCAAGTCCATGAATACTATAGATTAATTCTTTCAAATATCCAATGAATAATACGTTGAATAGATAAATCAACCAAATCAAATACTGACCACAACCATAAGACTGAAATATGCAGGACAGTATAAATTCTCAAGCAAACAAGATCAAATAAATAGGGCACAAAAACAATTAATTTCTAGAACAATCTAAGTTGTCAATAATATAAAAGCTGTTACTAAAATAAAGAACGTAAGTGAAACATCAGGTTAATGGGGATTACGAATGTCTTACACTGCTGATAGACTGGACAGAATTCGAACCTTTATTTTCTATGCAAGTTGTTTGTAACATGACATATTTCATGGTAGTGTTGCATGGTGTGATAGGACATTTCTGAAATTAATGAAATGAACACAATAAGAAAATACAGTGCCTAACAATGAGAAAACTAAAAATCCAGTAATACAATCCTCGCAAACAAATTATGCAATTGTCTACGAATACACATAACAGAATATAATTAAAAAAATTAATAAGCCAATATAATGAGAAGTTTATGTAAGCGTATGGATATATATAATGTGGGCTGAAACGTATAGTGATATTTTCAAACAAACCCCACAATAACAACTCTTAACTGACCCAATTCCCACCTTCTTGATTTGTGGTCCTCTTATCCAGTTCTGACATTGCTTTCTGAAAACCTGCTTTCAGAAAAGAAATGGTAGAGAATAGTTGAAGAAAAGAGGGAAAAATTAAAAGTCCTCTTTCCAACGTTATTTATCAGACCCAGTATGAATTAATTTGTATTTGTATGCATTTCAAACAAATCAGTGGCTCACTAATCCAATTTTGAACAATTCTGTGATAACTAACTTAAAATGTCTGGTAGCCTAATGATATTCATCTACCAAAATACCAACATTCAGTTACAGTTGGTTATTTTGATTCTGTGATTTGCCCAACTGGCCTTTATTCTCAATAGCTGATGATTATTACCGATGACTGTAGTCAACATAGGGCTTGTGTTCATAGAGTATAAATATAATTTAGCAATGCAATTTATGAAGTGCTACTTAGTGAGATTTATACATCGACATTGTGTCAGGTCTGTTCCATCAAAACATACAGGAAAGGAACTGTTAAAGTAGAATACTCACCCATAGATGCAATTTTGAAATTTTTTATCATCTATAATTACAACCTTACAATGTATTCTAAGTAATTAAATTGAATATCAATAATTTTTAGGTATAATGAACACCTATTCATTATGAGAGCATAACATATGTGAACAAGGATATACTATTCAGACTATGAAAAATAACATTCACAATGACAGTTATTTAATTATGCTCACTGCAAAAGGTTACTAAATCATACATACATACATACATACATGCATACACACACACACACACACACACACACACACATATATATATATATATATATATATATATATATATATATATATATATATAAATATGACGAAGAGGGTGTTAGCATGAATTTGCATGTGTGGCTTAGCTATAAATGAGAAACAGCATAAAGAAAACATGCGATATGTAATTACAATTCCAAACTAAAGAATCAATGGTTTTCAAAGTATTAATTTACCGGTAGTGAGGGAAGTGGAAGGCGCAGGAAAAACAGCTGGGATAGCCAGCACTATATTAGGAACTGTTTTATCTAATCAAAACAATTAGAGTAATCATTATGCCTTTTTCCATGCATCTGGTAGCACAGTTGAGGTACTCTATCTCACTACTGAGAAAGTGAAATTCATGGTATTGGTTTTCGTCATATGTAGAAAAGTACGAAGCGGGGACTCAACCTGCTGCAACGGTTAGTTTTAAACATTTGATTTATCAGCATTGTATTTGTTACATTATTGTTTTCAGTAACATGACAATTGTTGCAACCATTCCCCCCAAAAGATAACTGCAAGAAATTTTTAATTTTGACCTGTTTGACTCAATAGCAGATACTTAAGATACTCCATTCTCTATGTCTGTTGTAAAAGCACTCGGCCATGTGAAATGAAGACGTACTGGCCATTGATTCTGCAGGCTTTGGTTAATCCTTTGCAACATTCTAACTAAACATTTGTATTATAATTTATATTTTAAATCAGTTTCTTTGTGCTTTGTGTTAACACTTAGAACTGAAGAAAATACCCAATTTTTAGCAAGAATACATAATAACAGATATAAGAAATTTTCACATAACAAAAACTTACTTGATTGCAGCTGATAGTTTTAATATATTTGGGTAGCATTATAATATACTTTCCTATCATGATAGGGTTTATAATAAATTTACTCTGTGTGTTTGTGTGATTAGGATTTTTAACGTAGCTTTAACAATTTTGCAGTCATATCGCTTCGATGTCGGCAGTGAAGCAGTTTATAGTGATGTCTAGCACTGGGGCATTATGCCCACCCAATCACATTATACTGACACCAGGCCGACCAGTCCTAACACTAACCTCTTAATGCTGAGCACCAAGCGAGGCAGCTGTTAGTACCATTTTTGTAAGTCTTTGGTATGGTTCGGCCGAGGATCGAACCCACGGCCTTACGCTTCTGCGGCGGACGCTCTAACCACTAGGCCACCGGAGCGGTAATACGTTTACTAGTTAGTATTTGAAAGATGTACAATAAAATCTTAGCATTCAGCCTATCGTAAGCATGAAATCAAAATTTTTACTGGATCAGTTTAACATTCAGATAGAGAGAATCTTACAAACAGTTCATCATTAAACATGTGCAAATTTTATGCAAGTAAGGTGCATGTCACATTAACCTAAGGTGCGTGTATAAATACTGATAACGCTTGCAAATGCATTTAAATTCCCTCGCCGAATTTATAAAACCTGTCTCACGAAGATAATTGACATGTATTCAAAATGACCTTATGAGCACGCTGTTATATAAACTAAAATATATATTCCACTCTAACATACAATAGACACAATACAGTCACCGAGTGAAATATTGATCAGCCGATCACATCTATTTAGGACTATTACAAAGCAAATAAGGTCTTTGTGCAAACATTTTATTAATAAAGCAGTGTGCTTTCAAACATAAAGTAGGGACAAAATACTAATAACACTTTACAACAAGACATTGGCATACCTCTCCAAAAAAAACCTTCGCCATTTCAGTATCTGATGCCAGATCTAACTCTTCCATCAATTCTCTCCATCGAACAAACTGGTCCAGCAGCAGAGAGGGTGAATCCTACAACGTTTTTAGACAAATTTTGATTGAAATCCTAAAACGAGCCGTCCTATAATCTCATTTTAACCAAAAAAAAATATCTCAGGGGCAAACCCTACAACGTTTTCAGACAAAAAATTGATTGAAATCTTAACGAGCCTTCCCTACGAAATCTCATTTTAACTAAAAAAAAATGAAAACGGAGACTTTACGATTTTTTAATCAATTTTGGTCGCAACTTGTTGTCATCCACCCTCTCTGCTGCTAGAACTTTCAGTTCTGGGTTAATAATTATTTTACGATTTCAACCGAATATTTGATCCAGTCTTTATGATGAAAGTCCTTAGGACGAAAATCCTTTGAAATTGCAAAGCAATTTAGGATCTCACAAACAGACTAATCGCTAACACCTCTTCTTGTAAATCAATCAGATTATTTGACTGGTCGGTGAGTTTGAAATTAATTCTGGTTAATGAATTATTATGGCATCGCATGTAGACAGGATTAATTGGGTTTTCAATAATCAGGTATCCTGGAGGAGCTGTTGGTGAAAACGAATAAAGAATATATCCTTGCTGAGCTTGATTTGATCGTTCGAGATTAATTTGATAGCTTCCTTCGATAACATCACATACTAAATTGAGCGCAATCACCGATGAAATATTCACGTTGAACGGAGCGATATGCCTACCGCCACCGTCTGGGTCATTATTGTGTTTGAGGATTTTTATTTCCGGTGATGTTGTTTTTTTCCATGCATCATGAATTATTTTAAAACCAACATCGATGGCATCACTGAGAGATTTTTGTAGTTCTAAGATATTATACCCTGGTAGTTTGAACGCATGAATATCATTCACGGGGATTTTATATTGTTTTGCAAATTCTGTTCTCGATAAGGGATTATCGTTATCTAATATAACTCGAATAATTTGCAAATGAAATGTTTCCATGTCATTGATGATTTTGTTACATATTTCTACAACGCTGATAAATTCATCTCGGGTGAGATAGCCGGATTTTAGAGATATTAACAACAGTGAAATATCATTATTCATCGCTGTGAAATTTTTAATGATTTCAGGTTCGTCAACAAAATAATATCCCCCTATCTCTATTCTCCCCCCTGGCTTCTCGTTTCCAGTTGGTTTGTATCCGAGACCAAAAAAATCTGTAGGTATCCTGTATTCTTTATAACTCTTTATTGGATTATCAGGTTTTATTCTGTCGGTGATATAATCAGTTTTTTTGTGGTTCTGGTAAATCAACGGTTTTTCCCCCTGGTGGTAATTCAGGCCATCCCAATACGGTTCTAATAGAACTCTGATAGATATCTACGACGTATCCTTCTGTGCTTATTTCAATTGCGGATGATAGCGTTGGTTCATGAACCGTTATAGCGATTTTTGATTCTTTTCCAGTAATCGATTTTATTCTACGCGCGAATTCATCATTGATTTGTTCGATTTGGTATGACCCGGTTGGTATGGAAACAACTTTCCAGTCTGGGGTTCCGTCGGGTTTATTCTTATTTGCAAATACCAGTGAATTATTCGGTTGTTGACCACCAAATGATTTTGATCTGATATTAGGCCAACTGTGATACACTCGTAATTTTGCTAGCGCTATCTCCTTCACGGGGACTGGGCTAGGGAAATTCACACTAAACTCTGGTTCCGTTGATGTTATTGATATCATGCTTGTTTGTACTGGGTTCGTGTTCTCCACTACTCGTTGAAGTAATTCCATCGGTGTCGTCATTGTTATTATACTCATGATTTATTTCTAATTTTGGTAACGAGGAATCATAAATACTGACCATCACTGAGAACTCACAATCTGGTATGGTTGAGATTATTGAGATCATTTTGGTTTTTGGGTTCGTGTTTTCTAATTCCATCGGTGTTGTCATTGTTATTATATTCATGTTGTCGCTCTAATTTTGATATCGCTGAATCAAAAATACTGACCATCGCTGAGAATTCACTATCTGATATAATTGTATTATCGAGTGACGACGATATCATCAGGGATAACTGCGAATATGCGGTTGATGCAATATGAAATTGAAGTAAGTAATTCTGCAGTTTACTCTGGCTGCATGATGATATCTTTTTTGCTATCCCGGTTGATATACCCCCGATTGTAGCCACCGCAGAAATGCAAATTGGAACTACGACCGGGGCAATCATTGTAACCGATGCAAGTATTATTCCGGCGCCAGCGAGAACGCTTGACACCGAGTACACAATAACATCAATTGCGGTGATTCTTCGTCGGTATTTTTTTATTTTTATTTGATACTCCTCAGTGAGGGTTTTGAGTCTATTTTGAAATTCTCTGACCTGATCATAGCGACATTGCGTTGATGAAATCATTTTTATTTTAAAAATACTAGCGTTTTCAATTGTGAAATCCGAACGATTTTCCTTTCAATTTAGTTATTTACTTAAATCCGCTACGAATTCCACATACCAGGTTGCTGAAACCCTAATCAAATTTTTATCAGTAGCTGTTATAGTGAACTTTTCAGTTGTATCCTTGTCGATGATCGTTGAAATCGTATTATTGACCCCGGATGAACTCGACGATGATATATTAAATTGAGTCAATGGTGTTACTAGTGTTAATCGATAAATACCTTTAACGGTTGCAGTGATATCTAATTTATTGTTTGTAGGTGTCCACGCAAATGATCCGTGTTGGATTGTATATACTATGTTGTTGGTTTTCTCATGAGGAATTTTTGTTTTTTCAATGATTGTTATCATCCTCGTTGCATCACCTTTGATTGCTTCAATGAAGATTTTCGTCTCATCGATGAATTTTTTTATATCAGGGAGTTTTATATCGAGTTTATCGAATGTAGTTCCAAGAAATTTATCCACGATATTTCTACGAAAAATTGAAAACTGTTTTCCGTTATCCTCAATTCTAGATTGAAGTGTTGTTAGTTCCAACACAGAATTTTTCAACTCATTGTCATGGGTATCAATCTTATCAGTGATCGTAGACACAAGTGCACCTGGTTTAAGTCGTCCGTCGCTGGAATACAACGCAATAGAGTTTTCAGTGGCGTCGCGCTGCCGTATCAAAATGTCATTCAATGACACATCACTGCTTTTCAATTTACCCTGTTTGTCCTGAAATACAACTATTTCGTTCGGGTCAACACTTGCTAAATTTAATGTCTCAGCTATTTCATCTTCAATTATTTTTTTTATATCCTTGATAGAATTAGGGGGTGCAGTGTCATCGGGTTTGGGTTTCAAAGATCTCCCCCAAATATCAATCATGTTATTGTAAAACTCTTTCTCTCTCTAAAATCGTTTTTGACGACTTCGTTGAAAAATCTTTGATTTTCTCCAGCGATTACTAGTGTATTCATTCACGACAACATGTGGTGGTTTTCCGCTTGGGTTACTCAAGGAGTTAGAAATAGCGTTAAGGACATTTAATACTTCGCTGCCACATATTGGTGGGTCATTCATTTGTTGTGTTGGTAGCGTAGAATACCAAGTCTTCATTGGAAGGGTTTTTATATAACGCAAAAACTCTTTTGGTGGGGCTAATCCATATGAATCGAAATAAACAATCCCACGTGGATCAATAGCGTATGCAACCCAGTGAGTTCCGGGTCCGGTGCTGTTATCTAAATTAATGATTCCGGTTTCAACGCTGTTTGGTTGATGAGGTAATTGATCTTTCATAAAGACACCTCTGAAGTTTTTAATCCCGAGGTTTTTAGCAGCATCGAGTAAATCAAAATTGGACATGGGAACCATCGAAGATTTGGGAACCATAGGTTCCTCAATTAATAAATCGTTCCTGGTAGTCTTAGACCCTTTCCGCTGTACCACGAATACGGGGTTCCTGGTAGTCTTAGACCCTTTCCGCTGTACCACGAATACGGGGTTCCTGGTAGTCTTAGACCCAATCCGTGAACGGATCGTCCCTTTTTTTTATATCCTTTCCCAGTTGCTTTCTTTAGTGCCATTCCTGCTGCAGTACCAACGGCTCCTAACGCCGCTGCTTTAGCCACCGCTGGGGCTGCTGCTGCAATCAATGCTGGTATTGCAGCTAACAATGGAAATATACCGCCTGTTTTAATCATATTTTTGATAGCAGCCGCAGAAAGAGTAATCTGAACACCTTTTTTGGCTGCAAGTGCATCATTGAAATGTTTCACCTGACGAGTTGTCAGCGATAGTTTATTTGCACCACCAGTCATTTGGTTGGGTTTCAACGTGATTGTGGTTCCACATTTTTTAGCTGATTCCGATTGCAATTTTTTTAATTGACCGGGAGTTAACGCAACATTAATAACACTATATGACATTATACATAATTGATTGATTCTAAATCGTTTACAATTTCAATTACATGTTTTCCACTGGTGCATCTACCACTCTCATTCTTCCACCAACACCTTCAAGTAGCATTGATTTATCACTGAGAATGACAGCAACCGCTCTGTAATTAGCAATAGCACCACGAAGCACATTAGCTCTAAAGTGTATATCAACGACAGATTGTCTCATCAAATCGAGATGTTCCAGTGAGAAGTAATAGATCGGATATAAACTCTTAAAGTCGTATTGTGATATTTGCAGACCAGTATCGACATTTTGATCACGTGCCATAAACGACAACAGACGATGATACACGCGAGCAATATGATTCTGACCGTAATCGAGTTGTACATCCTCGGATGGTTCCTGCTGGCCGTTTATTCTCAGTGAGACGTCCTTAACACCTAATTGATCAAATATCATATGGCTGAAGAGTTGATTGCCAACTCGTGTGTTATCTTGTAACGCAATAAATATATGACGTGGCGCAGCAGTGCCCTGTTTTGATGCTAGATTCCAGGTGAATACCCCGTTGATATTTGATAGTTTAACATCTGTACTCACGGTTAGCCAACTTAGTAATGATTTTCCTCCATGGTCCATAAATGATAGCAATCGTTCTTCTGCAGTGATTGATGGAGTCAACACTGGCATCCACAATGATATTTTTGTTAAATTGACTTTACCGGCATCAGCATTTGGATTTGCAGCATCCGCTGGAATCCTCCAGATTGCGTCACTATCATCACTCTTTCGTACAAGCGATACTGTATGCTCCGCCCCGTAGATAACTTTTCTGACGTTTCTACAGAATCCAAATATATGATGCAGTGGAATCGCGCATGAAAATGATTTACGCGCTCCTTGCAACATTGAAATACGTGTTGCAGCTCCTAGATTGAAATTAACATCGTTGTTTATAATCATATCTTCGGCATCAATATTAGCGGTGCCAGCATTATTCTTTGGTCGTCTTACAACAAATTGTTTTCCTCCAGCGGTATTTGTAGCATCTTTTGCAAACATCATAGAAGGTCCTGCTGATCTTGTATAATCATCGGAATATCTCGCTAACCCGATTATTGTTGTAGCCACATCAACATCGCGATCTATCGACTCGATTTCTTTTCCATCAATGAGATATCTAGCACTCTCAAATAGCGCCATGATACCATTATTGACAAAACCGACTTGAGTACCAGCTGGATACGGTGCTGGTACAGCAGGAGTATCAGCAGCTGTTACAAGTTCTCCTTCTACTTCAATAAACGCTTCACAGGGTAGAAAGTATTTACTGGTATCATGGACTTGAAGATCAATTCTTGCTCGACTATTTGAGTCTATTGCATGATAGGCGTAATATTGATAATCGCGTACAGAATCATCCTTGCCAACTGGGGCGTCTATATCAAATGCTGGATCACGTGACTGTTTGAACATTTTATTCTATTTATCAGAGTCTAAATCGCGATTTTCCATTTTCATCGTCGTAGTTTTTTAAAGCCACTTCCTGCTATCATATTTGCAATATTGCTTTGGTCGGGGGTTAAAACCATCGACGCTAATTTTTCATCTACTGCGTTATTTATAATTCTACTAACACTTGCAGGCATTTCCGCTGTAGACGGTAACGGTTTTGAAAATCCTTTGGATTTCATCCGTGATTTCACTAATGATGTTAATTTATTCTTCGCAGTTGAAAACGCTTTTCCAGCAAGATCTCCAACAGCACCAATACCCTTATCACGAATAACATCAATTGCTTTCATTCCTAATTGTTTAGCCAACGGCATCACTTTTGGAGCCATTCTCGCAAATAACCCTAAAATGGTATTACCTAAACCATCTCCGTAGTATGCTCTATAAACCGGAAACCGTGAATTAACTACGTAGATGGGGGTTGGTTTATCATGATTGTAGTGTATGATCATTATTTGAAATCAGAAACAATTTTTCAATTGTTATTTATCTAATCGAATGACTTTTCAATTCAGTCACTATGATACCCACTTTCCACTAACTCGCCAATGAAATCTCGATATGTGCTGATATCCATGATACCACCCTGAAATAATCGTCTACAGATATCAGCTGCTTCATTAATTATTTCCGGTGAGTTATTTCCAGCTCGGAACCCTCCGATGAGAACCTCTAACCGTGATATATCACTGAGAACACTACCAGGACATACCCCACTTTGGGGTCCACTGGAATCTCTTAATCCACTTCCGCTATAACCCATTTCTACATCCATGGGTTGTAAATAACCAAGAAGATCATAATCATCATCATCACGTGGTATTTGTTGTTTTTCAGGTTGTTGTTTTTTAGGTGAAAAAGATATTTTCTTTGCAGGTTGCTGTCGCCGCCTTTGCGGTTTTTGTTGTTGTTTTAGTTCTTCATATTGATTATACACGTGATCCACCGCATTGATATATTCAATGTATGATGCACTATCGGTATCAATTTGACTTTTTTCAGTTTTGATTTTATAGAATATATCAGCCCAGTGAGTTATATTTCTAACATATTTATGATGTTCTGGTTTCAACATTTTTTTTCTGTTTTCATAAGTCTTAACAACAAGCGCAGGAATTTCTGTTGGATCATTCTCATCAATTGCTGCTAACCCTTTCTCGTTAAATCTCGCGCGTAATCATCTACTTTACATGTTCTTTTTGACCTGTGTTTTTTTGTACAGGCCTGTTCTGTTTGTTCAGTTTTCGCTGCTATCTTTTCAAGCACACCAAGAACAGGCACTTCTCGTCGCTTGCCTTCCTCAGGAATATCTCCGTATATTGCTCGTTCAGTTGCTGTTTTCACATCGCTGGTCGCGCTTGTTATCGGGGCGAACAGTTGTTCACTTGACACAGAAAAGTCAGTCTGCGCTTGTTGTCGTTGTTGAAGTTTCTCACGAACTCTGTCTCGAACCGGTATAAACTTTTTAATTGCTGCTAGCCGCTCTCGGGCTAATCTAGTTGTAAGCGATTCACCTACCATATATCGTTTGTGAACTGAGTTTTCAAATGTGAAACTATCACAATTAAAAGATAAGTTATTAAATAAAATGTACTATCAAGCTAACGTATCCATCTTTGACAGGGTTAAACTGTACGACGCCATCCGCGAGTGTTTCAGAAATAACATCGCTGGGAGTTTCAGAATTGTAATATCTGAGAACGGCGATGAACGATTTGTGTTAACGTCAATTTTTTATTCACTGATTTTGACATTTTTAATCAAAAAATGCTAAAAAAAAAATGAAAATCTCTATGAGGGACGGTCACAATCAAATAATGATAAATGGTCGGGCAATCAAAATTGTTCATTTTCTTGAATTAACGCCCGTAGGTTTCTAACTTTAGAATTAACCTCCTTTTTCAATTCGTATTCGTACCCCAATTCTTTTCGTATTCGTTCTACGATGGTATACAACGGAGCGAACACACTTACGTCACTGGAAAATGCGAGAGAGTCCCGAATAGAATTCTGAATTCTCTTGATGAGCGCATACTTCTTTGGTAGCATATACTTGTTAGTGCTAACTCCGTATTCTATATCCTGAAAATCAGACATGATTTGATCAGGATTTAACCCATCTGATAGTTCAATATCCCAACTTTTCAATTTTGAAATCTCGGATATGATGCTATTCATGTTTTCAGAATTCATTATTCTATAATAATGATATATTTCTAAATGAAAAATATGACGCATTAGACATAACTAAATTGAATTTTCTGTCCCGTCCCTTTTGAAATCGCAGATCGATAAATCCCCTCTGCAACATATCGTACTGAGGCTCTACAAATATCGAAGTGCCTACCGGCTTCATATAATGATTGAAATATTTTTTCTTCGTTAGTTGTTGTATTCAAAGATTTTACTGGTCTCGCTTTTTTTGAACAAGTGCCAGTCTTCCCTCTTTTCAAATTCTCACTTTGTGTGATAGCCTGCAGATTTGATAAAGAATTGTTCTTTGGATTAGAATCGATATGATCAATAACAAAATCATCCTCGATCAATCCATTGAAACATTCATACACGAAACGATGATTGAGATAAAATTTCTCTCCAGCGCGAAACTTCAAATACCCTTGATTATTCACAGCACCAACTGGTTTCTTTAGTCTACGGTTTCTGACAGTACCATCACTGGATGCTTCATAATTTGTAATCAAGGGATGTTGTCTGAATTCTTGGTTCATTCGTATACTAAATACTATTTGTCTAATTCATTGTTTGGTTCAATAATGAATCTTTCAATGTAGTCTTGAGGGGTTCTTATGATTTTATCCTTGATGTTGTCAGGGTCAAGGACCTTTTCAGGGTCAAAATTTCTGATTGATTGTCCATTTTTATTCTTTTATCATAATAACGCTTCAACTCCCTGTATCGCTTACCACCGCAATTAAGACACAACTGAGATTTTCCCCTGACCCCAACTCCACATAGAATACAAGGTAACGGACCAAGGCTTCCACGTCGAAAGCTTTGCATATGATACCCACAGAACTCATTTCTGCATGATTTGTTACACGGGGTTACTGATCCAATCATAAGCCACTTACAGTGATTCATTATATAAAAATCTTTCATTTAAATGCTTGTTTTAATTATAGCATGAGGGAATTAAGGAGAACGCCTTCGAAAAATGCTGAATTCAATGTTGATAAGGAGTTTAAGAGATTATTAAAAATTAATCCTAAATTTAATATCGATAGACCCAAAAAACGTCCAAGAGACGGAAATATGAAAGAGTTTAAGAGATTATTAAAAATTAGTCCTAAATTTAATATCGATAGACCAAAAAAACGTAACAAACGTCCAAGAGACGGAAATATGAAAGAGTTTAAGAGATTATTGAAAATCAATCCTAGATTTAATCTCGATAAACCCAAAAAACGTCCAATAGACGGAAACATGAAAGAGTTTAAGAGATTATTAAAAATCAATCCTAAATTTAATATCGATAGACCCAAAAAACGTAACAAGAGATTATTGAAAATCAATCCTAGATTTAATCTCGATAAACCCAAAAAACGTCCAATAGACGGAAACATGAAAGAGTTTAAGAGATTATTGAAAATCAATCCTAAATTTAATCTCGATAAACCAAAAAAACGTAACAAGAAATTGCCCTGGAAAGATGCTCAATTCAATCTCGATATAGTTTCTAATACACCAAAGAATACAATTCTTGATAAAGCCATGATTAGTAAAATCAGAGATTGTTTTACTGAATTCAAACGTGATGGAGCATCTTATTGTTGGTCAACATTTCGAATTGATGGTGTTGTTGACGCTACCATGAATGATGAAAAAGCAGCAGTGATAATTTCACGTGTTGGGGAAAAACGGTATTTTTTCCGAATCAAATTCATTATTGAAGTCGATGGCAAATGGATTATTAGGGATAAATTTGAACCAATCCTCAAGAATAAAAAAGCTGTCATTGTGAGTAGAGATTCCAAACCAGGAATTCTAACCGGCATTGACAAACCATACTACGAAAGATCTTATCCCGTAACAGCAATGGTTTATGGGATATATCCGTTAAATGATAAACCCGATATCGCAAAACTAGCTCCTATGAAATATTCGTCAGGGCTTAATTGTGTAGCAGAACGAATAATAGAACACTTCACAAATGCATCCCGAGGAAATAAACTAACTGATCTGCGACGTAGGAAAATAACCGAGTGGGAACTGACAGTGAAACAGCATGGTGCAAAGATTTCTGATATAGCTAAATTAGAAACATCATTAAGATTTCCAATAACAGTTATGACGATAACCGGAGAGGTTTTATACGAACCGAAATATAACAAAAATGGAGCACCAATACAGATTATTGATCATAATAAACACGCGTGGACACCTGCGGTAACAGTATTTCCACGAGAACGAACCGTGAAATATATCCCTAAGGAGTTCGTCGGGGATGTTTTCTATGAAGAGAGATTATTTGATGCTATTCATGCGTTGTGTAAGGATGATCCTGTGTCAGTGTGGTTACTTAGAAGTGATGAAGATCCCGAAATAGGATTCGATCAATTTGTAAAACCAAATGGTGAATTATATCGCGTTGAAGAATTAGATAACAGAATGAGAAAAATCGCTAGTGATTTTTCACCGGAGAATTCCCATGAAAAACTACTCACGGATAGTTTTACTATTCCATCAGTGGTAGTTCACTTCGCAAGAGAAAAAAAACTCATGGCGTCCAACACGAAGTGATTTTCTCGAGGATGTTAAATCGAGTTGCGTCGAATTTGGTCATAGAGGATTGTGGAATACGAAATACTCACGTGATGGTATGATTTCAATTGATATAGCCGCGTGTTATCCCGGAAGTTTTCTCGGGTATGGAGAATGCGCTGAGTACTTCAAACGATTTGGACACCCCACGCATGAAATGACTCGTGTTGCGATTAATGGACCATTGCCTAATTTTGATTTAACCGGATTCGCTCGTGTGATATCATTTGAATTAGCTACAGGGTTACATCCGTGTAGTTATGTTTGGCTCGGTAGACATCTATCTGAAAAGGCCTGGATGCCAATAGTGCTATTGAGATATATGATTGATTGTGGTATGCTAATATCGTTGATTGTTTCCGAGGCTATTATATGCTATCGAGCTCAGAAAGAAGTTTGGCTACCACAACCCGATCTAGATCGTATAATCAACGAACTACGAAAACAATTCCCTGATTTCAATGAAGAAGAAATCATAAATTGGTCTAAGAAGTTATTTGAAATTAAAAAAGAACAAGCAAAAGATCTCGGACGAAGAATAATCGGTAAATTTACCCAGGGTGGACGATACGACAACGCAAAATATTCTTCGCGGTTGATCATAGATGTCGCTGAATACGGTTTTATTGTAGCGGATTTAATGAAACAGGGAAAACTTGTATCCCGTAAGGATGCTTTTCTATCCAATGGTGAGAAAATGGGTACGGTTGTTACCTACTGTGATGGATATAATTCCCAGTACACACATTTGAGAAGTTCAATGCTAGCCTATGCTTCAATTAATCTATTTTCGATGATAAATAGATTTCCTAATACCGCGGTTAGAGTGGCCACTGATTCGATGTATATACACAATAAGTACAAATCAGCTGTAGCTAAATTCACAGATCCCGAAGAAAATTGGGGGCGTTGGCGATTTAAAAAGGAGATGCTACATGAGTATTGTGAATCCGCAGACGTTGCCATGGATGATAAATATCTTTGTTGTAACCGTATTGAAAATCAATCAGAATTTTCTAATGCACCACCGGTATCTGATCCAGTATGTAGATACAAGACAGTTTATTTAAACGGTTGTGGTGGGTCAGGAAAGACAACTCGTGCAATTGAATTATTTCGTCGGTCAACCATGATTGTGCTAACACCGACTCACAGACTCGCCAGAGAGATGATACAGCGAGGGGTAAATGCCTGTACTTACCATAGTTTCTTTCGATGGAAGGGTGACAAATGGACTCCTGAGCGTATGGGTGATAAATTCATTCCTGAAATCATAATTTGGGATGAAATATGCACAGTGTCATTAGATGTATTACAAACATTTCTTGAGTGGTTGTTAAACAAAAACACAAAAGTCGTCATGTGCGGTGATCACGGCCAACCACCACCATTTGTCGGTGCATCTCCACATGAATGGCTAAGGGGTTTTGTAGACTATTATGAAGAAATCACCACTGATTATAGATCAAATGATGAACGATTACGAGAATTCAAAGCGCTAATTAGATTACAACCGGATAGAATCCAATGCGAAATAGCGCGTGAAGTGATTTCAGAAACTCCAATGAATGATTTCTGGGAAACATGGAGACCAAATGATTTGATAATTGCAAGTAGAAAAATAGTCAGGGACACACTTCAAATGAAGTTATTTGAATTGCATAAAGAAAAATTTGCAACGCTTCCAGTACCCCTTTGTTATAGGCCATCGGATACACGAAAACAGAACATTGAAGTTGATATTCCAGGACAGAGTGAAAAACAAATTCTCGTATTAAATGATATTGTGCTGGTTGATATCAATGTCGTTGAAGATGCATTGTGTGCTAATAAATCCCCGTGGACGCTAGGATACGCAGCAACAATACACTCTTCACAGGGATTGACTATATCGGATACAATTGTTTGGATGGTGGATAATCACATCGAATGGTCGAATTTAGTCTATCTCGCAGTATCCAGAGTACGAAAAATAAATCAACTTCGAAGAATTGTTTTCGATGATAATGACACAACAATGGATGATATTGATGTTAAAATTATTGATAAAAAACTCTCCGGTTACAAACAACAGGACAAAAAAAAACAACGAGAATTTGATATTGATGCTGAATTAATAATTACGCTGAAGAAACAACAGAATAATCACTGCGCGAGTTGCAATTGTATAATGCGTTGGCAGTATTCGGATAAGGATCCTCGCCAATTCACCGTAGACAGAAAAAATAACAATCTCGGTCATGTCAGAAACAATGTGATGTTGACTTGTCTTGAGTGCAATAGACGCAACGGCGCTAGTTAAGACCATGCGGTGGCAATTGAGTATCCTCGGGAATTACCTGTAGTTGTTGTCTAGTAAATCCTCGTTGAGGGGCAGTTGAATCCAGTTTATAGATTGCTGGTCTACCAGTTGATCGTGTTATAGTAGATATCTTGTGTGCAGTAACACTCCAAATAGGATCAGTAGCCCTTTTTCTACCCCCTTCAAGCTCTCCTGGTTCATATAAATACCTAACAGTGACATTACTATGAAGAATTGGTTCTTTGAAATCTTTTTGTGGTTGTACGGGTATTGACTTGTTTTTAATCGCGTTGGTAGGTTTCATGTTGATTGTTCTAGTAATCTCGTTATTCAGTGCAGTAATCACAGATGGTAATCTTTTAACCCATTCACGGGATCTTTTTTCTTGAATGAATTCTTTTGCGTATTGATATCCAAATAACCGCTCAGCAATCGTCCGATTAAATCGTTCTACAATGGCCTGATCGCGATGTAGCGCAGTATGCCCTCGTCGTATGGTGACAATATGATGTTTCATTGTAGATAATACTGCACCCTGAAATTCCTTGCCAGGATCAACCTGCAATATATTTGGCCAGTGCAGAGGACCTCGTCGATAAATCCTTTCAAATGCAGAAGCGACTTCAGTGGCTGATTTTGTTTTTAACGGTTCTGCTTCTTTGTATCGACTTGCAATATCAACTACGGTTAATGCGTATTTGTAACCACGATCATGTGGCAGAAATAATATATCAGCCTGATGAACTTCATTAGGAGCGGTCACATCAAAATGCGAGAATTGAATTTGTTTAGGCGGTGGTAGATAAATTTGCCATAGTGCCTGTTTGGATAACCAATTAGCCGCAGTGGTTTTTTTCACTTTTGCAGCGCTAGCGAGTTTATGAACTGCTGATTTACCCCTCCAGTATCCTCTTGGGGAATAATAAATTGATTCCATATTATTAATTACCAGCACCTAACATCAATTTGCTTTTCATAGCCGATTTTATTAAAAATGAAGCCAATTTTTCTTTGAAGGATTTATCAGGAATAGCATTTAACGCATGAATTAATTTCACATCTGCGAGATGCCTGTGTTGCAGATTGCTGCTTTTATAAGCAACATCATGAAGGTGACAGGCCTTATCAATGGCGTTTATTGGTTCTTCACCGGGTCGGGACTGATTTTGATCATTGAGTCTGATATCAAGTCTGGTTCCCGGTCCACAGTAGCTATATCCCGGAAGGTGCTTTTCTCCGGGGTACTTTGCCCATGGGGTTCCAGGGAGCTTTGCCAATTTGGCTGCGATATCACCTCCTCGTTTTTTTTTAAATCAGATCTCATAGACACAAATCTAAATTTCTTTGTACCACATTGCACGCATTTACCAGAAAGCGCTGATCGGTTATTTTTAGTTGTAACCGTCGTCACATCATCTGTGCCAGTACGCGTTTTACACTTCACACAATATAGATCCATAATTTATGTATAGAAATATGGATATAATTGATTTTTCAGCGACTAAAAGAAGAGAACCGGTTAAGCATCATGCAGCGCTACCAAACTCTATCCGGATGATTATAATCGGGCCATCTGGATCCGGTAAAACGCAATTGTTACTCAATTTAATAATGAGATGGATGAAGTGGGATAAGTTGTATTTAATTGCCCCTAGCGTAGATGATCAACGATGTTATGAAGTGCTAAAAGATTTTAATGAAAACGCTTCAGAAATTAAGGGTGAGAACGCCATTGAATTTATAACCGATATCGATGAAGCACCGAGTATTGATGATATTGATGGAGATATTAACAATTTAGTCGTATACGACGATATAATGTTGGATAAACAAAAAAATCCTGCTAGAATATTTTCCCGTGGGCGTCACAAAAACACTGACGTGATATATGTCACTCAACGCTACACTCAGGTTCCAAAAGTCATCAGAGATAACTGCAATATTCTTGCTGTATTCAACGGAGTTGATACTCATACTCTTAGAAATATTTGGCAGACATGGTGCTCTGATATGGACTTCAATCAATTTCGAGATTTCTTTAGTAATGCTCAGTCGACTCCGCACGGATGCGCAACAATAAATTTGCATGATCCTCGGACACGATATCGTATCGGACTTGATCAAATATTCGGTTAAAATCATTTATTATTTTTTGTTAACCCATAGCAGCAGAGAGGGTGGATGACAACAAGTTGCGACCAAAATTGATTAAAAAATCGTAAAGTCTCCGTTTTCATTTTTTTTAGTTAAAATGAGATTTCGTAGGGAAGGCTCGTTAAGATTTCAATCAATTTTTTGTCTGAAAACGTTGTAGGGTTTGCCCCTGAGATATTTTTTTTTGGTTAAAATGAGATTATAGGACGGCTCGTTTTAGGATTTCAATCAAAATTTGTCTAAAAACGTTGTAGGATTCACCCTCTCTGCTGCTGGTCCGCATGACGAATCCTTGATAAGTCCCGTTCGGTTTCCCTGACAATGTTTCGACGTTTCTTCTCGGAAAGTGATAAAAGGGCGACCTTTACCTTTCTGAATCTCTCGTGTGTCCACCACTTTTGTTATGGATATTTAAATTACAACAACGTGACACATAACCCGCTCAATGGACGAAAATGACCTATACGTGTTTGTAGTCACGTGAGGTTTCCGTAAGAGTTTGTGATCTACAAGTTTCAATTAAAGCAGGCTCCCACAAAAATTCATTTTCTCTCATTTATTTATCAATTATCTAAAAATAAAGGCTAACATGCAGTTCCTAGATGGGTGACATATGTAAGTCCCTCCATATTATGAAGATATAAAATGTTTTATTTTATTTTAGATTATTATTCGCATCACTGTATTGGTTTCTCCTTTTCACTAGCATGGTCAGTTTTTAGCTAATAAAGTACAAGGTTCTGTAATATGAATAGGACTACAAACTAATAGCTATTATTGGATGCAAAACGCAGGATGAGTTTATAACCAGTATATAGCAATCACTTCCAATCAAGAAAAACATTAAAAAAACGTTATTTCGTACTACACCTAGGCTTAGAATGATGGCAAGTTTATTTCCAAATAATACTTGATAATAATAATACCATTTAGTACGAATAACGTGAACATTATATATATATAAAAGACGAACGGGCACGTGATACACAATATACAGCGTATGCAGAATATAAAAATGCGAAACGAAAATTCAGAGACCAAATAAACAAGGCCAACCACCAGTAGGAACAATTCGATAAGCTAAATGGATGTAGGAAAATCCTTCAGAATAGCAAGGCTTCATAAGACGGGATACAGAGACATATATCTGAACTAAAAATGGAAGGATGAATAATACAGGACCATGATTTGATTCGTGATGCGTGGCGCCATTATTTTAAAAGTTTAAAAACTGAAAACCAGATATTTTTTGAACGAATCTTGTGCAGTTGAAATTAGAAACACCATAAAGAATTAAAATATTGATGACGGAGCAGATCAGGATATGTTTGAACCATATTAAACAAAAACATTGAAGAGGTTGTAAGAGAGCTGAAGAAAAATAAATCACGTGAACATGACAAAATATTTGCAGAGCATTTAATATTTGCCTGTCAATCGATTAGAAACGTATCCTGACTACTTCAAAACTGTAAATGTTATACCTATCTTTAATGGTGGAAATCATACAGGCTAGATATGAATGACTACAGAGATGATTTCTCAATCGTTTCTATTTTTCAAAACGTATTTGAACAAATATTGTTAAAGAGCCTAACATTTTTAGTGAAAGTATCAATTTCCCTCAGCAATTACAACAGGGATTTCGAAGTGAATGCAGTGGCATCCTGTAGTATAAAAGAGGGATTATCCCATTATTTAGAAGGTCACTCAAACTTTTATTCTGCATTTATGGACAATGTAAAGCCTTTAATACGGTATGGTACGATGTCCTATTTTATAAGCTATTCTATCTCAGAGGCATAGAAAAACTGTATCAATTGATTAGAAATTCTGTTCGAAGCGTTAGAGTCCTTGTTCTGCTCAAAGGCCATCATTTGAAACCATAATCAGGCAATTATGGGGTAATACAAAGAATAACGCTATCAGAATGGCTATTCTTGGTCATGATAAATGATCTACTATCCTTATTGGAGTCAACAAAATCTGGAATACCAGTTGGTACCTTACGCATCCATTGCACTTTACTGGCAGATGACACGACCTTACTATATTCGTCATTTAATGCTACGTGTGTTTTACTTGACAATCTCGATGACTATGCATCGAAGTGGAGACTCCCGTACAATGCTGATAAAGCAATATTATCATATTTTCGAGGAAACAATTCATGCAAAAGTCTATATCCATTCTTGGAAATAAATGATTCCTATTGGTTCTTCAAGACTCTATGTGTGGTTACTCTCTCCACAGAGAGTTATAATACAGCTGCAGTGAAAACTGCTTGTGATAATGAAAGATCAGTATTTTTTATTCCCTTGTTGGAATTGACATTGAAAACGATGGAATGAATCCAATTAATAGTCCTAAAATATGATAACAAGTACTACCAGTTATGAGACATGGATGCGAATTATCGTCGAACTAAACGTATGTCAAAAAAAATCTTCAAAAAGAATTATAGATCTTGATCAGCGCTCATCAACAGTGACAATAAATAACAGTCTTGGACTGTGGTCACTTGAGGCATATGTAGATAAAATCAAATGAGGTTTTTTCAATAACATCTGCAGAGCTAATGGTTCACTAGCATGATGGAATATTTTATTCAAAAAAAATAATTGATTACTTCCTTATACACGAGAGCGAGAGCGTTGGTTTTGTTAAAGATATATATCGAGTTCTTTTGAAATACCAGTTTGGCGGTTTCTTGCACCTATACGTGAACGCCCTGTTATCAGTCCCGAAACCAATTTGGAAGAGGAATTTTGAAACGGCAGTTTACTGCTGGGAAGATTAATTGTGGAAATCTAAACTTGAAATGAGACCATAACGTTTACATTATGCAGGTGTCCATAATAATCTTCAACCAATTGCTATATACAAGTTTGCAATTGTTTTATTAATAAAATTTGGACTTTCGCTAACATTGCCTATTTAAATATGTGTTCAATTTCAACTAAAAGTAAACTCTGCAAAAGATTGACTACAGGCAGAGCTAGGCATATATTACTATACTGCCAAGCCCTAAACAATGAGCGCAATACTGTGTTTGAAAAATAATCCATGCAATAGACATTCTAGATTGGAACTGGCTTTTATGTTTGGACAATGACAATACTTCATATCCTTTGGGGCAAGAAAGTGGACATCTTTGTTAATACGGATGATCAATCATGGCAGGCATTCCTTTGTACGGTGGCTGATGGCATATATACAAGGTACAGAAGAACAAATGAACTTGAAAACAATATCTGATATTATGAATGTTCAGTATATTAGGGAAATGGACCCATTTCATTTCTATCATAGAAATTACTAGCAGGTGTTCTACGTGAGAGTTAATATGATAATCCATTTTAATCGTTCTAGTCGAATGCAAATAAGTCCAATTTCTTTACGCTTTCTTTACTGTATGTATGTATGTATGTATGTATGTATGTATGTATGTATGTATGTATGATATATATATATATATATATATATATATATATATATATATATATATATATATATATATATATATATATATATATATATCAAGCTATCTCCCTATTTTCATCGTTATGACCTATTTACGTGATATTTGTTATGAGCAAATATAGGTCAATTAACACAATTCTTGATTTCAACGCCCACCTAACAAAGTGAAAGCCACGATGGCAATACTATATATGGCATATAAGATGTTTTGGACCTTCGGTAAATATTGACTTTGTATTCCATGATTGAATAAGCTAGCCGCATAGTGTCCATGCGTGCTATGTCTATTTCATCACACTCAAAGACTTTTTGTATATATTGAGGTGCTATATCAGTACTATAGCAGCTTGAGGCTTTTCTTTGATATAGTTATGTCTATTCTGTACATATTTGTTTTTTCTTTTACTTTTCCATCACATTCAAAAATAAAATTAAACTGTCTGAATTAAAATTAGAATGTCTGTTGCCAAACAAAAACTGATGCAAATTATGTTTATAAAATTTGGTTTAGATGTTGCAGGTGTTAATCACGAAAATATAGTAAATTGTAAGCCTTACTACAATGATTAGAGGACGTTGATTAACTTTTGAGTGTTACAATATCATCTTAAAAACATGTCCAACCTTAAATTACAAGGTCTTTACATGGCAAATTAAATTTGCTTTTGTCAAGGCTATATTGCAATCGATACAACATTGTTTCAGAGTAACGTATGGTTCTTTGACTGAACAAGTTAGATGTATGATGCAGAAATTCCTATAATTTCGGAGAAAGGAACATTCGTTTGATTTGATCTTATCTTTAGAACAAGATTTTTTTTTATTGTAGAATATTTTCCTTTTAAGTTTTTTTTTAAAAGAAAAGTTGTATAGGACTAGGTTTTTACAGTATTACAAATTGTTGACCTCAAATTGTTATGCTATCGACGCCGTATGTAGGGACCTGCTGCTATGTTGCTGTATGTGACATATATAAAACATTACTTACACATCATGTTATGTACAATTAAGTGGGCGTGACATGTGGACATTATTTTATTAATGTATATTGCATCCTAAAATAAAAGTCCAGGCAAATACTCTATCCCATATATATGTATTTGAGATAACACATTCTTATAGTTTCACTCTGTGAAGATGGAAGTGCCTCGTCAAATGCCACTTCTGATTAGAGATTTATAAAGAGAATCATTCGGAAGACTTTTGACGAAACTGCAGAGTATTACTATATAAATAAATGTAATATTACTTGTTAAACGATCCAATTCAGCTCGCTCGCGTAGAAAACTTTCAGGAAACTACACGTCTTACCACGGACATGTACGTTGGACACTGTAACAAAAGTAATTACGTTTCTCTGTAGAATACATGGTTTGTTTGTTTGATTAGGAGTTTTAACGTAGCTTTAACAATTTTCAGTCATATCGCAACGATGTCTGCAGTGAGGCCGTTTATAGTGATGTCTAGCACCGGGGCATCATGCCGCAGACATGTAGCATGATGTCCTACCCAGTCACATTATCCTGACACCAGACCGAGTCTTACGAATACATGGACGAATGTTGGACTTGAAGTATTCTTCTGAAGGAAAACAGTTAAAGATTTACGTTTATGCTGTTAGTTGATGCTGCAAACATATAGTCGTTGAAGGCCATGGTGATAAAACATTCTACATAAGGTGGTAGTTTAAAATATTTGTCTTTCTCTTTTGTATTTTGCTGTCGATACAATGAAAACAAAATATTTAAAGTTAATTTAAAGATAAGTCTTGACCGTGTCGGACAGACCCTTACCTTATAATATGCAACTCTTATAGTGTAATGTAATCCCATCAACCTTTACAGCTAGCTATCTGTTTAGTTATGGAATACAAAGTCTGTATAAATTTACGGTGCAAGTTATAAATTGAGATACATTGTTATATATATATATATATATATATATATATATATATATATATATATATATATATATATATATATATATATATATATATATATATATATATATATATATATATATTGTTGTACATGTGATGTTGAATTTGGTGTGTGGGCCTGAAAATTCGGATTTTGTTTTATTCATCTCCCATACTTTGAATAAAGATAATGTAAGCACACATGTTACAACACATGTACCTTCCAGGGTGTAACAACACTGTATAAAATGGATGGATGGAGAATAGACGTACGCAATAATCTTAAACAAGAATGTTTAAAGTTTACGTTTGTTATGAAGTAAAAATGGTGTTATGGGTGCTGTATATAACTAAAGGTTGGATTTTATGGCATGGATAGTTTTGAAATCTCTGCAGTGTGACACATTTACAATGCTTCTCCTTCCATTTCAATATTTTTTCCGTAGCTAAACTGAATGAAATAATGAAAGGAGTTAAAACGGGTAATTCTGTTGTTAGTTAAATAAAGCACGTCAGATTTTATTTAGAATTTATTTGGGAAATTAAAAAACAATTATCTGGATCGTAAAATTGAAAGATATAATCTTCATTTGGTGAATGGTTCAGTAATAAATCCATCTAAGCTCTTGTATTTCTCTTTTCTATAATGCAGACTATTCAATGACGGTTAAAAGAAAATTATGAACAGGCAGGCCAATTGTTCTAACTTGTCTTTGGATGTCGTATGTGAGGAGTAAAATCGTGACTTTAATGAATGAGCAAGTATTTATTATCACCATATTATGACGCAAATACGCAACACATAAGAGAGTTTTATAAGTAAATTTACACGCAACAAAGATTTGATTTGAATGCATCTTTTGACAAATATCCAAGGTCGCACAAGATTGATTAATTGATATTTGACGTACCGCGCAGAATGAAACTTGATATATGGTTTATGTATGTATGTATGTATGTATGTATGTATGTATGTATGTATGTATGTATGTATGTATGTATGTATGTCTCTCTCTCGATATATGGTTACTGTAATCTTCATGTCTCTCTGTCTATCTCTCTCTCTCTCTCTCTTGATATATGGTTTCTGTAATCTTCATGTATGTATGTATGTATGTATGTATGTATGTATGTATGTATGTATGTATGTATGTATGTATGTATGTATGTATGTATGTATGTATGTATGTATGTATGTATGTATGTCTCTCTCTCTTGATATATGGTTTCTGTAATCTTCATGTATGTCTCTCTCTCTCTCTCTCTCTCTCGATCGATCGATCGATCGATATATGGTTTCTGTAATCTTCATGTATCTCTCTCTCTCTCTCTCTCTCTCTCTCTCTCTCTCTCTCTCTCTCGATATATGGGTTCTGTAATCTTCATGTATCTCTCTCTAACTCTCTCTTGATATATGGTTTCTGTAATCTTCATGTATGTATGTATGTATGTATGTATGTATGTATGTATGTATGTATGTATCTCTCTCTCTCTCTCTCTCTCTCTCTCTCTCTCTCTCTCTCTCTCTCTCTCTCTCTCTCACTCTCTCTCTCTCTCTCTCATAATCTGCTATATAAGTCACACTTTAGACGTACTTACCCGATATGACTGGTCACACTAAATAAGTGACAGTTGTGGTTGTGTTAATGACTGACATTCTAAATTTTTTCCACGTCGCTGTCTATTCCAGGTCGGGACACTTAAGTAGATAAACACGATTCCTGACAGTTGCTAATGGCTAAAATCTACTCTGTTTATCCTAGGGAGCAGGATGTTTTCGATCGCAAACAAGGTGCGAACTGGCTTGTCTTGCTTGCATTTTACATGGTGCTAGTTTCCACTTAACATAGTGACCACAATATGGATTCTTATCCGAAATTTCTGTCAAGTTTGAGAGACAAATTTCAAAATGCACAAAAGAGTCATCGGATCACGAATGCTGCTTTGCCATATGTGAAGTTATTATGAAAGGGTTAAAGATACAAAACAAAGTTCAAGTAAAGTACAGTAATTACGCACCAACATTGTAGTTTCCTCTTTAATGTTGGTCTCTTTATTATCCTTGAAAATGTTTATGTTCCGTGTCTGAATGTAATTAATTTTTGATCTATGCATGTCACTTTTGTATCTTGTATAAATGTTATTTTCTCGTTCGCTTAAGGCAGAATTTGCTTTAAGGTGAATTGTAAAAAAAAAACTTTGTTATTTCCATCGCATAGTTATCCATCATTTGTGTCATATACCAGATATTCTTTAGAAGGAGGTATTAGGGAGCAAAAAGAGAGAACGGTTTGAAGGTTACGTTTAAAGAAGCCATGCAGTGAATGCTGGCTGGATAAAGGGATCCCGTTACACTTCCCATACGTTTCCCTGCACAAGATCAAATAGTTTTACGTAGGATGCTTTTTTGTGTAAATGTGTGAATGTCACACGTTCGTTGGTGTAAAGTATCAACAACAAAGATCATAAAATGGTCTGCATCAAGCAAATTTAATTTAATACCATTATTGGCGAATGGTGTGTCTGTAATATACGTATCTGTCATATATTACATTGTACAAAGACAACGTATCTCGGAGGAAAGTGTTAGTGGTCAACTTTAAGAATAAAACAAACTTTAAAATGGAGAGATATAAGATAAGAGAAACAAACAAATACCGAGTTATGGCTAGTAATTTAATTCAGATTATATTGTATCATTGTAGAGTATCCAAGAAACTCAGCGCCAATGTGGACAATTATGTCGAACTAAGTATTTACCCATATTTGGCTAGATCAGTCAGAAAGGTTTATAGATGTTCATGAAATATGTCTCTGTCTCGATTGATAGCGCTGGTGGAACTTCGTCAGTACCATGCAGTAAAGATGGCAGGCAGACGTAGATGCAGCAGAATGTATATTTTTTAGAAAAACATATCAAACCAAAATGTCTTAGAATGTTCGCAATAAGCTAAATTGATTTGAACGTTATAGTTGGAGCACTAGGCAAACGAAATTCGTGACGTTTTATGTGTGAATAATTTTGAAGTGTGTTATTCCAGTAGTATGGAACCAGCTATCGGGAAATATAACCCGTGTTTCACTTTTTGATAAAGCCAGAAGTTACTTTCACAAAGATATACGATAACACCCGTTGCTAACACCAGATGTATTTATGTTGTGTTATGGATACGATATGTTCATATATGTTCAATAATGCAGTGACTGCATAATTTTAATGAAAAACCTTTCATTGACTGAGATTTCTATTTCTATATATGGAATCGGGTAGCACGATTCCAATTGTTCTTTGACCCATGAACCAATACAGTACCAAGAAAGGAGACACCTACCCGGTAGGTATAAATTCGTGGTTGTTGAACGGGTTTACTAAGCCTTTCATGAGATGGTGCTTGACAAGAAGTGCTGAAGGTAAGTACTACTGTTAATGTTTTTCTATTGAAAAGTGTCTCCTCTTGATGAAAATAATGAACAGAGTATGAATAATTATCAATTCTCTAGCTTCTCTTACGACTTATATTTTCCTCTCTTGATTTTCGTTACCAATATTTGCATTCTCTTTCTACTATTCACTTTATCAGATGTTTGTAGGTTGCAAATCCCCTGATGCTTAAACACGATAATGTTCCTTTATTTACGTGTTTATAAAGTCGAGCTGCACATTGTAAGGAAAACAATTACCGGCAATAAACAGCATATTTTGTCATTAGATTTACTTATCAAATACATAACATTTCACTATCAAGATCACGATAAATATGATTGAGAGAAATTAATACTGAATGTGCAACTTTAAAAAAATAATAATTTGCACGGGGTGGATTTGAATTTAAAGTCTAAAAGTTTGTATACTTTGAAAACTGTGTTAAATGAATTTAATGAAATAAACAGTGACATGATGATACTTCTAAACAAAAACGGGTGTCCATGCTATACATACAGGTTGCATACAGAAAGATAGTCCTCCGTTAAAAATCTACCGACAAAATGTATCACTTGAGCAATCGAAGTAATCTTTCATTTTCTAATAACTACAATAGATGGTTTTTGTTTTAAAGTGGTGACATCATGGTATATGGCGTTTGTTTAAACGCGTGTAATTGCCAGGAAAAGCATAACGATGTGAAACGTTTGAACAATATTATTCAGAAAAAAATGATTAAAGACAAACATTATTACAAAGTAGTTATGATATAAGTGCATGCGAATCCTTTCGGTGCACTATTGCGAACACAGCGAGGGTTTCCTACCCAAATCCACCTCGACATTTCGGTAAGGCGTTACAAAAGTTATTGGGAAGTAGACGGAAACATCTATAAAATCCAGAAGAGCAATGGCAATTGTTGGAAATATCTGAAAAAGTCAGGTAAATTAAAATTCGTTAATAATCTTAAACTTTAAAAGAGAAACTTTGGAATGTCTGGATGACTGTGTGGAAATATCAGCACAATTCAGATAATGTAAGCACTTTACTAATATTATGCTTGATACGTGAAACTTGAATGTTGGTCCAGGGGAAAATCAATTAAATCTTTGACTGAGTCTGAAATGAAAGACATCAAATTAAACTAGATCGCACACAATACACGCGTTAATGTTAATATATCCTCCCTTATATTACCTTAATATTTTTTTTAGTCATATTCTGAAATGTTTGACTGTGTTGCAGATGATAAATCGGTTTCTCTGGGACATACATTGTTCATGACCCTAATTATCAATGATCATTTTGTATAGTTTGGTAGTTTCATATGTTATGTTTTGCAAAATGGAACCAAATATCTTGAAAACTGAATAATTTTATAACTGACGTGGTTATTCATTTCTATCTTATCCTTTGTAGATGACGTCAACTATCAAGTTCCTTTTAGCTGTCTCTGTGCTGACATGCGCAGTACAGGGAACGTACTACTACGATTCCGAATTTGCTGCAAACGTCATAGCTGCTGTAAAGTTGGCTCTGACTAACATAGCACAAGCCTCTAATGCAGGTCAGAATATATTCAAAACTATATTTTATATTAAAGATCATAACACGTTTGATAGTGAGTTCGATATTTGTTTTCAGCCAAACCAAAGAAAAGCCAGAATTTCACAAATAAAGCCTGTTGTGTTCAAAGATCATGTTCTTAACTTCAGCTCAACGGTACAATCGTCTTAAGGTCTTTAGGTCATCACGGTTACAGAGGTTGAGAATGTTTGTAGATGTATACAATGGTTTATGCAGAATGAAGGTGCTACCAAAACATCATATCGGAGAGAGAGAGAGAGAGAGAGAGAGAGAGAGAGAGAGAGAGAGAGAGAGAGAGAGAGAGAGAGAGAGAGAGAAAGAGAGAGAGAGAGAGAGCACAACAAAATTCCAATTATGTCCGAAACTATATTTTGGATTCAAGGTCATATAGCTTCTGCTCTTGGGTGAGAGATTTGTTTTCAGCCAATCAAAAACTGATCTCAAAAGTAAAGGGGTATGGTGGAAGTTTGATATAGGAGAAAAAAATATTCGTATAATATACTAAACTTTTATATAGACTGTATTGTACTATCACAGTAAGGGGTCCCACTATAAAGTCCATATTGACAGTTTACATTTTCTAGATTTTTTAAAGTTATTAATGAATTTTACCCTTTCTGATATATTTCTAATAAAACTGTATCATATAAAATGAGTCTAAACCGTACAGGGACAATCCTCATAAGAAGTCAGCATCTATTGACATGTCTCTGCTTTCTAAAAGTTAAGTTCTACATTATTTATGTGTAAGGAACCTTAAAAGTTCATACTTAACAAAGGTTAGTGGATAATATAAGTGACCAGATTTGTAAGGCAAGTTAAACAACAGTAGTACAAATTCAGCTTCAACGAGAACAAGATCAATAACAAAGTTACAACTACTACTACCACTTTCTAATAACAATAACAATATTAATGGTGATAATGATTATGATTATAGTAGTAGTAGTAGTAGTAGTAGTAGTAGTAGTAGTTCCAGCGGAATATAAAGGGGGGTAATAATCCTTTCTCACATTTAATATACTTTTAGATTTTTAACACATTTTTCATTACATTTTGAGACGGTTTGGTTTACAGACCCTGTCCAGCTGTTCCAGTTATTTGACTTTGGGAAATACACTGACAGCAATGCGACGCTGGTTGTACTGACGAGGAATATACTAAAATCAATGTATTCTCTCTCTCTCTCTCTCTCTCTCTCCCTCTCTCTCTCTCTCTCTCTCTCTCTCTCTCTCAGATGCATACTCATTACTGATTATGTTGATATAGTTCTGTATGTTATTATTAGACATTCCTTGATTCCAAGCAGAAAAGGGGAAGGGGGTGGGGTAGAAGGAACATGACGCGTAGCGTATATTTAATTATTGTGAATAATGGATACGAAAAGATGCGGAACTTCTGTTGTCCGTCAGTTCATGTATTCATGTGAGTACGCGTGTTTTTGTGCAAACATAATGCATCGCTGATCATTCTTAAAAATAAATTTTCTACAACTAGAGAGAAATAAGATTTGGCCGGGTGGAATGTATGTATGTATGTATGTATGTATGTATGTATGTATGTATGTATGTATGTATGTATGTATGTATGTATGTATTATTAGTTTAATAATAATAATAATAATAATAATAATAATAATAATAATAATTATTATTATTATTATTATTATTATTATTTTATTATTATTATTAATATTCTTCTTCTTCTTCTTCTTCTTCTTCTTCTTCTTCTTCTTATTATTATTATTATTATTATTATTATTTTTAAATGACACTATATTATAACCAGAACAACGATCAAACGTTCTTTTCTAGAATATTGTAAGTTGTCAACAATATAATAAAGAGAATAGCATAATAAGGTAAACAGGTTTTTATCCCTTAGGGATTACCAGTGTCCCAGACTCAGATTAAGATACATGTGTTTACCTCCATTGATAATGATCATAATATTGAATTAATACTCATAGATAAATATTATAAATCTTTATATTGTTATGCTTTTAGAAAATGGACGTTATTTTTGGACTACGGTCAAATACGAGACACAATCGTATGTAACATATAATCATTAAGAAAAGCCAACAAATAATGCTAATTAAATAGGCATGACAATGTATGTATGTATGTATGTATGTATGTATGTATGTATGTATGTATGTATGTATGTATGTATGTATGTATGCATGTGTAATTATATGCATGTTAATATGCACGCACATATGCTTGTAATCTTGTTTGTATGTCCAAACGTGTATGTCTTATGTGTACATATAAATATGCCAATTCTTACGTTTGTGCGTACGTGCTTTGCAATTATTTATATATATGATTTGTATGTTTGCTAATGTATGTAAGCAGTAAGATGCATATACATGTATATGTATGCGCATTCCTAAGCCCTCATGCTAATTATTACATGTTAATGCAACGATTCTGAAAGATAATTCAATTGTTTTTATTACTTAGCTATACGGACACCCAATTGAACAGCATCGTGTATAATGAGACGCTATATGCCATATTCCGTACCCGAGAGGTTTGCGTTGTGAAGAATTTGAATTGTACCGGAGAATCAACGAGTGTGTACCGGACATTAGACGGTTCCTGCAATAACCTGAATCATCCAGAGTGGGGCATGGCTTTTAGACCTCAGAGACGCTTGCTAAACCCAGAATATGATGGTAATGAATTTGTATCAACAAACATATATTTTGCTGTCTTTCCTGCATTATTTGTGTCCTCTTTAATTGCCAAAAATTTTGTCGTTTGTTGCAAACAGTCATTTCCCTATCTTTCACTGCTTCCTTGACTGTCGATCTCGTTATGTATTTATCGAGTATATGCTGCGATATTAAATTGAAACGCATCTACCTTTTTTCTGGTTTTCTCAAAAAATAAAAGACAAAAATGACTACAAATTATTTGAAACTATATAACCTGTGGAGTATTTCTAATAGTGAATTATATGAATCGACCATCAAGGTATTACGTCAGTACTTTTACATTACCAGATGGAGTATCAAGTCCGCGAATCCGTACTGCAAGTGGGACGGGAACTCTACCCAATCCAAGAACCATCAGTAATGTAGTTCACGCTAACAAAGGCACTTCAACAACTGTAGATAATAAGATCTCGCTGCATGTTTTCCAGTGGGGACAGTTTCTGGACCACGATATTATCTCTACACCGGTTTCCACAGGTTATGCATGTTATATATCTGTCTGTATATCTATCTTCAGCTTGTTATATGACATCGAAGCACACAAATCCTTAACTAGGGGTAGTTTCAAACGTTATGAATTATGGAAAGACCTGTGGTATAAAATGATAATCCATTGTATGTGCTCCTGGTTTGTTGCAAAACATTTTCAAATTATATGTCAAGGTCAGAGATCGTTACTGGTAAAATGTCAGCCTGGTTGCATATAAACGAAGCATATAACACAATTGAGCCCACAAAGCAAATTATCTCACATCTACGTCTGACTTTGAGTACAGTTGCTTTTTCTCAATTATTTCTGTATGAATGATTGCACGAAATGAATGAATGAAAGAGTGAATAAATGACGGAATGATTGATGGTATGAATATTGATGAATTAGGTAATTAGACAAAAGTCTAAATAAAGTTATGAATATATACAAATGTAATGCTAACCTTAATCAACTTGTTGAGTGATGCAGAGAATGGGAGCAGTTAACATAAGCGGATTTGTTTTTGTGTTTTATCACATATTTTTCTTAACATTGTTTACATTATTGTAATCCTATATTTTGTACCATATGATGTTGCTATCCAATAACTGACGGGTACAATAATGAACTAGAAGCTACGACAAGGATATTTAGGGATTTGTTTTTCAAGATATATATATTATTGTCTGTTTAAGTCCGAAATTTAAATGGTCGGATCCTTCCAAACCATTCAAATATCTTTAGTGTGAGCTTTGTTAGCTATAGATGCGTGCATAGGATCCTTGTATCTTTGAACCAACTTTTTCGAGTTTGAATAAGTACCCCTCATTAATTAGTATTACTACAAAGTTATTATTAACATATATATATATATATATATATATATATATATATATATATATATATATATATATATATATATATATATATATATATATATATTCTTGTTTATGTCAGCAATGTTTATAAAGGTCAACAATGTTTGGGCTGAAATCGTTTATTAATTTTCCGAGCTGTTGCTGGAGCTTTGTACTTCATTCATCAATTCCTTAGTTCGCTTTTCAGTAGAAATTTCTGAGTTCTATTACCTTCGTTGGATCTAAATGTGATTTCCATCTCGTCGAAAACATGGAACTCGCTTTTTAGAATGATTGTAAATCCTGTTAACAGTTAGGCGTTTCAATATTTTTTCGCTTATTGTTTGCCTTATTCGAATCACGGATGAATTCTCTGTCTGAACTAGTTTTGTCTCTCAGTTTGCCATAATCTGCATTTACATCATTCCAGTAGCTCATGTTGTAGTTATATGGCTGACAACTTTTAATGTACTATCTTCTCTATTCATGTTTTGATATTACACAATCTTCTATCCTCCAAAGTCAAACAAAGTTAAACATCAACAGGGCTTTGCATAAAATATTAGCTGCATTTAGGTGAACAAAGTCTCTTAATTTTTTTTATTGAGGGTCACGTAACAAGTAAATGGTTCTTTTATATTGGTTGATGTCCAATCTCATAAACTGCAGTTTGCCTCTCAACGCTTGAAACGTCCCTAAAATAATTCCACCTCTGAGAGATAATTGTGCAATCATGGTATGCACCACGTTTTCTGTTGCGTGGAAAATGTAGTGACAAATCAGTTGTTAGGAAGTTGGTTATGAACGGACAAAAATAAACAACATTAATATGATATCTTCATTATCCATTTGTGACGAGGATGATCTCAAATTTTCAATAACTTTGTAAATGGTCCTGATAACTGTGTTTGCTTTTGTCGATATTTGTTTGTGTATAAATATGCAGTTAGAATTTCTGTCATGCCAGTGTCTGTGTGACATCAGTCAGACGTTTGTGAACTGAAAAAGGTTTGGTGTCTTGATGAACTCAAGTTACTTTTTTTTAAACATACATCTGAGGCGTATTCAATCTTTAAAAACATCTTTTACAACAATGACTGGATGTCGATAACTATGTGTCGCAAAAATAATCAAGAACGATTAATTAGAACTTTGTGAAGGTGTGCGTTTTCTTTCAAGATCTCTACCGAGTTCATCTCTACATGGATCATTACACTACTCAAGTTATTATTACTTTGGAACATATTCCATTTTGTGTCCTACGCCTATCTTGTTTTAATGTTATCTCCGTCTTTTTTTTACCTTCCATCAGTTTTACGAGAATATTTGGAAACACAGTTGAGGATGATTTCTATTTTTCGAAATGCTTTTTTGAATGCCATTATACATAGACAATATGTCCTGAATTACAATCTTGCAATAATACCTTGAGTTGTGGAAATTATTTCGAAATCTAATTGGTTAAGCATAAGGGATGTATTTATAAATATCTCCTTAATTTTAAAAATGAAATATACATTTTAAGATGATCGAAATCGATGTGAATCTAAATCTTGCCGGAAAGAAATATAAACATAGTAAAGAATGAAGAGACGAACATAAATAATACTGCAAGGTGCAATAAAAAGCTACGAATGACTCATAATTACCAACACAATTATTCGACTTTCACACGTATTAATACAGAACATAAAATCAGTTCCAAGCTGAAAGTGCTAGTGATTCCGTGCAGTGCTTTCTGCTACAAATGGCTAAATTATAGAAGTATTTTGTAATATTGATAACTTCATTCCATGTATATAATTAAATTTCTTCTGATAGTAAGTAACAAAGAAAAACATGACGCAAAGTTTACCCATGTCAAATAATGACCATTTGCCATCTTGGATATATATATATATATATATATATATATATATATATATATATATATATATATATATATATATATATATGGATTAAAATAAAGTTTGAATTATTAAAGCTTTCGAACTTTATCCTTGTTTAAATCTTGAACTTTTATTTAAAGAACCAAAAACTGGTAGATGGTGTTGATTTTCTGAAATACAAAAGTTGCACATGATTCTTATAAAATGCAGATATCATTCACATACATGATGATAACACGAACCCTTTATAACGATGTTTTGGTTTTGACGATCAAGGTATACGAGAATGTTATAGTGGGCATGAAAGTATAGGATGAATGGAAATAAAATTAGAAGATATACTTATAACTTCCACTACAGATAAAATGGTAATTTAAAGTAAATAAAGACAACATATTTGTCTTCAGGCATTAAGCGTGAAATATACATAAAATATGGACGAAAACCGATGATGCACACGAATTGAAGATCAAACATATAAAAATACAAAAATGACCGTAAACACATTTACGACCATGTTCAAAAGAGGAATCCCATTTTGTTAAAGAATTTAAAGATGCTCATTTTGCAAACTGATATATCGCGCAAATCTACCATTATAAAAGAATGTCATCATTTCCTAAATGGATGTACTGTATAGATCAAAGTTCTAGCGAATCCGTGCAACACACGAATAAACTAAAATATAAACTTAAAACTTGTGTTCAACAAGAAAACCAATTAAAGTACCTGAGTAAATAGAGCAGTTGACAACCATAAACCCATCACCAACTTGTACAACATTGTTCAGGTGATTAGTTTGAAAAAATTAAGTTTCCTGGCAAACAAAATGGTATCATTAGATAAAAGAAAAGTGTAATACATATGCTATAAATGCAATGAACATAGATTGTATGAGATCAAATGTTGAAACATAAGATACCGCTATGTAATCGTAAATAAGAAAAAAAACCATTCCAAAGCAAAACCCTCTTGAAGTAGCAGGATATGTGTTTGATTTATTTCTTACTAGTGTTTTAAATTTCTTGGTCATGATTAAACTTTTATCAACAACGGTGTAATAAACTATAACATTTTTGGGTAATCTTATAGTGTGTCATTGATTTTAAAAGTATGATTTTTCTTTACAGGTTACAATATAGGTTAGATATTTAGCTTTTATTGTTTTCTACTTACTTTTATCATCATTGTCATGGTTTTGAAAAATGTTGATTGCTTTTGTATTCCCATAGTATGTATGGTTATAAATCAATTCATTTTAGCATCAAAATTAGGCACAACATACGTTTTAGAATTAAGCGTTATGTTATAGCTTTAACTATGTCTGAGGAAGGTATTAAATATTCTTTTCCTTTTCCAGAAAATTTCTTTTAGTAATGTTGTTCTTTTCGAAACAGTATCTTTAAATACTTTCGTTCCTTAAATGTTTGCCTAAGAGCGTTATGTTATTTTGTTGATACCTTTTCTGCAAAAGTGTATTTTGAGGACGTATATAGTGTTGTACTGCATCCATTGTTTTCGTTTTCATATACTTGCGTACATATAGATGTTCAATTCAGCATATTTCGTTTTCCTTTTACTCCGTATTTCCTGCAGTATTTTTTTCATGTTTAGTCCTTTGTCGTTTGCCACTATTGCCTCCATTTTGTGTAAATAACTGCACTTTCGTAACCATAGAAACGATGACTTCTCTAGCTGCATCTGTAAATATAACAGCAGCCGGTATTACCATTGATTTAGCGACAACGCATACAGATTATAATGTAGTCTTAAAAACGGACATCATGTAATATAAACAAGCCAACAGAAGATCACATTGGGCAGATATCTTTATTTCTCTTAAATTATTCCACACCATTAAAGAGTTCAGGCTTCATGCGACGTTTGCCATTTATATAATTCCATTTGTTTAATTTGCTTCAAATAATCTGAAACCACGTGTTATTTTAATTCAATCTACGTTTTATATAAATTTCATTCATTTGAAATTGAATCACTTTCATGTGGCTGAACCTCATAACGAGTATGTGATATTCAAGTTGTTGCGCGAATTTAGAATAATAGAACCTTGTTCATTTATGCACACCAAATAATTCAATTTATTCTTTTTTCAGTGCGAACCGTTTAAAACATGTTAGTACGTTTGGTTAACGTGATGGTCATCGAAAGCAACATGTAGTCTTGATTGTGTCTAGAACACCGAAGGAGACAATTCATTTTGCATTAATTATTCTCCTGAAAAACGTTTGTTCACACAACTAACTTTCATCCAACGTTTATTCAAACAGATTTATATAATCTATAATCACCAACGATACAGCATTCGTGTTAATTTCATAAAATATTTCTATTACACTTCTCGATTTCGTAAAGTAGTTTCCTGACATTATTTCAGATTTATATAAAGAAACTGATTGTTATTTCCTTTCAAATTTCACAATGCTACTCGTCTTCAATGTCTGGCTACCCATTAAATTTTGTAATTTTTAAAGTAACCGCGTCCGGTTAGACTGGTATAGTACTTTATTGTTTAGCTACCATTTCGCTTTGTTTGATTAGAGTTTTTCAATCTATCAACCGATATTATTTGGGCTAAAAGATGTGTTGTGGTATAAAATTTACCAATGGTAAGATAACTCAAAGTGTATTCTACTATTTATCAATTTTAGGAATTAACGGTGAGGCATTGAGCTGTTGTGCAACGAATCCTGTAAACGTCAATTCGTAAGTGCGATTTAAAGCGTCATGTTTTTAATGGTTTGTTTGTCACCAATATATTACACACACACACACACACACACACACACAAACACACACACACACACACACACACACACACACACACACACACATATATATATATATATATATATATATATATATATATATATATATATATATATATATCACTACCTTCTCGCTTTAACTTACCTAAATGGATGCATATATAAATGCAAGCATATATACATGAATACAAATTATTTCATGATGTTGCTACTATGATCAACGGAACGGTTTATGAAATCGACTTGCTTTAGAAATAAGACTCTGCAAAGTTAGAGAAAACAATTATTTTGCTTATATGTGTGTCGTAAATTGTAACAACAATCACCTGTCTCAGAACTTATTCACAAAGTAACGTTTTGTTTCAAACAAAAGGGACCAGTGCGTTCCAATTTACGTTCCCAACGGAGATAGTTTCTTTGCAAACGGCACCTGCATGAACGTGCCACGTTCCGCACCATCGTTGGACGGGTACTGCAATACGCTGAGTAAGTATCAAGTTAATACAAAACCATTACATTTTCAGGGGAATATGTTTCCGTTAAATTAGTCGTTAAATAGTTCCTAAAATTCAAATTTCAGATATCTTGAATTTACCGTTTTCCAGTATACTAATTTGCGTCTATTGTATGGTCGCTAGAAACAACTCAAATCAAACCCAACGAGAACTGATCCTGCAGAGAAAATATTTTTAACCTCTTTCGCAAGACTAGGTATTGAATTACCTATGAAAATCTCATTATTTTCTTATTTGTAGAAAATGATGTCCCTGAAAATAAAGGACAGTAGAGTAACAATGTAGTCATATATTATATATATATATATATATATATATATATATATATATATATATATATATATATATATATATATATATATATATATATTAGTTTAGTCTTTAATAACAATAATGGTGTTCCAGACAATTCATAAATTTCATAATATTGTTAGAACAGGAAAACGCATAGAACACGAGACCATTATGCTGTAGGTAAATTAGAGGCAACTTATTTTATTTTTAATTGGGGACGAGACACCTTCCTTGCTTATTTTGTTTCATCACGTTGGGACATCAATGCGATACTCAACATGTACCGGTCAAATAAATTTGATGTTACTCTGTTGAAAGCGGTGAATTTAAAACACACTCACACACATAAACATGAATGTGTTTGTCAGAATACTTTGTTATCACCTTTTTACAATTTGCAGCATCGGGAAGACTAGACATTATTTAACTCACACTTATTCGTGTACTAGACAATATTTCCCTC